>JARHVA010002650.1:932500-1165000 GCA_037957365.1 Torreya grandis
CTTTCCTGAAGCACCATCCCATGTTACACTATTATGACACATGATGAGCTTTGGGTGGGACATATGTATACACATAATATTTTTCACTTTTATCATTTACTAGCACTTTTTCTTACAACAACCTATTAAGCTTTAATCTCCCTAAGTGCATGCCTTAAAGGGTGCACTGAGAAAGGAGTGGGTAGGAAACTGGTGCTTTACAAGAGATATTATTGCCTATCTATAATTATTATATCCATTCTAGCTTCATCAAACTTAATCCCTTAAGTTATCTCCTTCCATGTTACATCTTTTGACTATATCAGGACCTATATTCCCTTCTATATCAACCCATCTAATGTAGTATTATCTATCACTTGTCCCTTTGTCACTACATCAACTTGATCAATGCAATTCTGAACATGTCAATGTGATCTTAATTATATCATCATGGTTGATATATTTTGAGGTGAGTTGATCTATTTTTAACTACACCAAGATGGCTAATGGCATCAAATTAACTTTTGGGATGGGTTATGGCTATTGACCACTATAAGTACAAGTCACCATTTCATTCCAATAGAGAGAGTCATTAATTTTGATTTCTATTACTCACACTTATGCCCTAAATTAACACTTCAAGGAGTTATTTCTTAGGATCTTATCTTAAAGGAAATATTGTCTTATGGAGTCCTAGAATCATTAGGAGGAGTCATTTTATCCTAGAGATTGATTCAACATTTGAGATACTTGCAACCAAAAAATTATCTTAAAAATCACCATTTACCATGGGGGAGATTGAATCTTGACTAGTCCTCTTTAGGGTAAATATATTCTTGTCCTAGCTCCTTCATTTAGTATATATAATTTGCATAATTACTTTGTTAATGAATGGATATCTCCTTCAAAGATCTAAGATTTCCATAGTCTATACAATAATAAATAATCTTCTAGAAAAATTGTGTCAAGTTTTTCTAGAACATTATTTATTATCGACCTCTCCTTGTTTAAGCTTTCTCTATGCTTATACTTAGTATGGCTATATGAAAAATTACCCCCTGGTAACAATTAGGAAGAAATTTGAGGAAACCAAGATACGTGCAACACCACATCCATCAGCATGTGGGGTGGATAATTGAGTAACATCAGATCAGATGCAACTCATATTAGCTTATAGAAGAAACCTTAAAATTTTAACTTTTTACAGACAAACAAAATCTAAATATTCCAATTGTTAACAAAGAATTTTCAAGAAAAAATTGTGATACCTCAAACAATCCAAGATAGGAAATTCATTGGGAAACATCATCCATAAAGATCTCACCTTGTCCATCTTCAATATCTTCAAGAGGCAAAAATTATTGTGTTGTTTTGGTAAAATAAAAATCCCAAAGAGAAATGGAGCATAGTTTAGCCTCATTATCCTCTTATGGGAGAGTCATCACCATTACGATGTGGGTTACATGAAATCCTAAAGAATGAATCACTTGTAAAGGATATCCCAACATGAGAAGAGCTCACTTGAGGCTAAAAAATTTGTGAAGTATGGATCTGTGGGGCTATTGACACACTAAGAGGCTCAAATGGAGGATTGATAGTGCACACCTATAGAGAGGGTTTTGTCATAGGGGTATTAATATCTAATAAGTTATATTTTCTATTGATTGATGAATTTTTATTATTAAGTCTAGTCTAACCATTATTTTTTTCACTACCTTGGGCTTCTTTGATTGCGATTGCTCAGTTGAGGGTTTCAACCATCCCATGAGGGGGAAATTGTTGATCCAGTGGTTAGGAGATTGATAACAATAAAAAATGTCAGGGAGATTTAAACAAACAACTTTTTGTACCCAATTCTTAGTGACAACTTGAAAATGAATATAATCCTTAAGAACCTTGGTTAAGTTGACTTCTATGTAGACCCACTTATTGGGGTGCAGGGAATAAAACTTACTTAGCTCCTAACATGAAACACACCCTATGGGATTAAAAGCCTCCTTAAAAAATGACCATATAAGAATTGAGAGGCCAGGGAACTCAAGCCAATTGACACCCAAAGGGAACCCTAGTCAATAACATTAAAGTCACAGTACTATGAGGACAAAATCAAAAGGGTATTCCTTAAGAACCAATAATTTGACTAGTCAGAAGAGCTTGGACCTAGAATGGCTCCTTAAATGAGAAAATAAAAAACCCCTTTGTAAGGTTTTGAATGCCAATGACATGGATGTTTAAGGGTTTCCATTGGTGTCAAAACTAGACATTAAGGGACTCCTCTAAGGGGATGTGGCCAACAAAGTAAGCAATAAGAGAATAGTTTTCATATCATTTATGTACTTTGTTTATGACATCAAGTTGTAAGAAAATATTTAGGTTGAGAGGGAGATTAATAATTTATATCTCATTGTAGACTTTTAACACAAATTTCTTAGCTCACTTGGGTACCATCCTTCCCACTGCATGCAACAATACTTGCAATAGAGAGGGCAGAGGCCATTATATAGAAAATGACCACCCAAAGGGCAGAGTGTCAAGCACAATAAATACATGACTAGATTCAATATTATTGTAGATGTGATATGCAATGCAGGGAAGATGGACAATCAGAGAAAAACTTAAAAACACTAAAAGAGCAAGTTTCAGCTCAGACACATTTAATAATTTTAGAATTGAAAACATGCAATACATTTTTCTATATAAAAAACATAATACATGGGAACTAACTCTAAATCAAAAGAGAGTCTATTCCTTAGGCCGACAACTGACATTATTAAAAATTTATGAGGCACATTAAATAAAAATAATAAACACCATAAATAAGGGCTATGTCATGATTAGTCCCTGTTTCAATAGTGAAAATTGTTTAATAGCAAAATTTGTTTATGGTTCATTTTGTCTATGAATTTATAATGTAAGTCTATTACAACTGTGAATGTTAGGTAATGATTAATAAATATAAACCTAAATAAATAAATAATCTATGGCAATGAAAAAAGGCTAAAGGCCTATGGCCAAGTATAGAGTAGTTAGTGGCCTCATTTTAATTAAAATGATATGTTTTTTCACATTGGTGACTAGGGAAAGGGCTTAGTATCCTTAATCACTCACCATATAAATGTCAGTTAGTGGTTTGAATCCATGGCTACATGGGTCAACAAAAAAAATTCAATAACATGTGAACTGATTCATTACTTCTCAATAGCTTAGTTGTTTAAAATTTTCATGACTTGGCATTAATAACCCCAACACATGTTTAAACTTGTATATTGTAATATTTGAAAAAATAATTTTAATTCCATTTTTATAACCATAAAATATGAAGCATGTAAAGGTGAATTAAAGTTAGAAGAATATGCTTTTGGCATTAATGGCTTCATATTAGTGGTCAAGCTTACATATTGTAATATTTGAATAAATAATTTTAATCATATTTTTATAGCCATAAAATATGGAGCATTTTAAGGTGAATTAAAATTAGAGAAATATACTTTTGGTATTAAAGCTCCATATTATTGATACATATTCAAACTTTCATAATATGATATTTGAATAAATAATTTTAATCCCATTTTTATGAGAATAAAATATGAAACATTTAAAAGTGAATTAAAGTTAAATAAATATAAAATGGATACCTAGAAAACCTTCACTACATCTATAGGATTAAATATAAGAATTATTTATTTTTTATACTTATTTATTCTTGTTGTCTTAAATTAAGATTGATTATCTAGAATTAAAGGTAATTTAAAAATATTCATAATCTAGAATCATAAGGTTTTATGATCTCTCACATATCTCTAAGTTTGTTTTGATAAATCACTATTATTAAGTAATATTTTTCTCCATGAATTGAGAGAGATGTATAAGTTTTAGAATATAATTTCTTCAAAGTGAAAGTACTAAAAATAAACAATAAATTATATAATTTATAAATTTTTATCTATAATAAATTAAACATTAAAATATTAAAAAACAATGAGATACAATACATAAATCTTAAAATAATAAAGAGGAAATGAAATAATAGATGAACCATAAAATAACATGAGATGTTTGTTGAATATATAGATGTCCAATAATAACACATTGTTAATTCATCTTTATTTATTCATTTCAATAATATAAAAATAAATCATGGTTAAATTTTTTACATAAAATCATGAGATATTTTCTAAACAAAATATCTCATGATTTTAATATTCAAAAAACTTAATCAAAAATTAATTGCCAATACATTTTAATATTCAAAAAACTTGTCATCTTGGAAAGATAAATTATATTACAAAAATAAAAAATAATTGATTAATTCAAATATCCATCTTGACCAAACTAATTTTTTATAATAAAATTTGATAAATAAGAAATCAATTCTAGAAAATATACTAAACAATGTAACAGATAAATTAGTCAACATTAAAAGGATGCCATATTGTCATCCATATTGAATTTGATTGCATCTTTTGTGAAATTATTCATATGTGCATCAAGTTCTATAGTAGTTTCCTCTCCTTTTGTAATAATCCTATTGTCTTTTGAGTTGAAGGCCATTTCTACACCAAACCTTATAATTTGCAACAACTCATCCTTATTTATAGCTGCATTAAAATATGAATCAAACTAGTTTATTGTAGAGACCACCACGATTCAAATTATAGTAGATTTGCTTCTTTAGTCTTAATACTTGATGGCAAGTGAATTAAGTAAAAACAATATTAGGATGCACAAGAAAACAAGTTTGTATTCTAATCATATGAAATACACAAAGGAATACAAATTTATCTAAAATACGTATCTCAAAAAAATAAAACCTACATTCTTAAGTATTTTCCAAATTCATGCATTCATCAAATGAAGAGTATGAAACAAAAAAATGACCTAATGCAAAATATGGAAAAAAAAGTGTAGAAATTAAAGACCAGAACCCTAAGCCATATATTCTTTACATACATTTAACTCACTATCCCTAGTGCAATATTCATTTGAATTTGAATTCTACCATAATAAACATCCACCAAATCTCAAAAATGACAATATTCTTAACACTTGGCCTACAAGACAACAACCATATTAAATTATTAACCATAGCTCCAGTGTTGCAATTGAAGAAAACCTATGCACCCAACCATATGGAGACCCTTACTACCCCAACCATCAGCAACTGGTAAGGAGTGCTCATAGATCATAATCTCAAATACTAAAGAAATTAGATAGACAAGTTTTGATTAATAATTTCCACTTATTTCATAAAGTCACATTTACCAACCAGGATTAAATTGACCCAGCCAGGTTAAAAAACAAGCATAAGTAATAAATTATGGTCTCAAAAAACATGCAGTCCAATAATAAGATAGGCATGCATAGCCATTAATGAATTTAAAAGACCATTAAATAGATAGTTCCCAGCTCATATAAATAACTGAAAGAAAATCATATTTAAGACTAAAAGAATCATCCACATGGAGCAGTTACGCCATACACAGGGTTCAAAATAAAAAAGGACTTAGTATGCATAAATTTTCCCTTTTAGGGTCTCAAAAAAAAATAACAAACATTTGATATCCCCTATTTTTGGGTTGAAGTTATTGCTTCCCAGAATAAGTCTACGCTAGAGACATGGCTTCACACCCAAAAAGAAAAAACCGTACCCCACAAAAAAAACAAAGTATTTGATTTAACACACAACCAAGATCTAATAAATCTAGATCAGATTCAAATGATAATCCTTCCCATCAAATAATTATTCCAACATTCAAAGGTTGAGATAAGAAGGGTTCAATTTTCAAAATTTCACAATTAAGAGAAAAGTTACACACAAGGAGAAATGACCACTTCAATATCCCTTGTTTGGAGTAGATTAAACAGTTCTTAGTCAGCAAAACTAAAGTAAGATCATTCTATATTCCTTAAAATTTATAGTTATATTCATTTGGATAGAATCCCATAAGAATCCCTAATTAGAAAGAGAAAAACTACAAGTGACAGTCCACATACAAAACCACAATCCACCAAGAGTAATAATAATTTCAAAATTGTTCAAGGTGCTTCACTATTTTTTGCTTTCTTTTCTAAGAAGAGAGCAAGAAGAAACTTAAGAGTGGTGGTATAAAAACTTGGTGTGTTGTGTGCACATGAATCAAAATGATTATTGATACTCTTTTTTGTTTGGGGAGGATGACCTACAGATAAGAAAGTAATCTAGAAAATGGTGTATTAATAAGATAGTAGGGTGGACTACCTAGCATTAGCTAGATCCAAGAAGCACAATCTTCCTTGGAGGTTGTCAATATACACTTTTAAAACACTAAAGTTTTGAAAAAATGAAATTAAATGTTTGTATGAAATGACAAAAGGTACTGAAATGCAATATAAAAAATATTGGAAAAGAGACAAGTGATTTTGACTAAAAATAGCAATACATGATTGAATAATAATGTTAAATTACTCAAACTTGATTCAAGAAATAAGTTTAATTTCTATGATAAAATAGAAATTGATAAATTAAGATTTGGGTATGGGTAGATGGGTCAAATTAGCTTGTTGTTTTAACATGACATATAGTGACCATTGACATTTAGGTATGATCATTGATAGTTAGGGCCAACCGTCAATGGTTACTATTGAATTTGGTTTAGGAAAATAAGTCTATTGGAGAGGTCATAGAGAGGTTTTGTAAGTGGTGTTTAGGTTGAATATTGGTTTCAAGATAGAAAGTAATGCTCAGAGGTATCTATTTTGGAAGTTGGGTGTTTGGGTGATTGGAATAGGCTATGGAAGGTTTTGAGTAGGAGATGAAGTGTTTGGAGTTGCAAAACTCCAACATAGGGAATGAAGTGCAGAGAATGGGAATGACCTAAACACTAAAATAAATAAATTTAATTATTTAATCTTGATAAAAAAATAGATACTTAGCTTTTAGGTGTTGTTGGTCTAAGAAATGTTGAGGTTGGCTGAAAGTTGTTTTGGATCTTAGAGCAATGTTAGCAGAGTAACAGTACCTTGGCTTAAGATAATAAGTTACAAAAGTACCCTAAATATTTTACCTAGTTCTTGGTTTACTGGAAAGCTTTTGGATTCACCTAGGATTAAAAAATCTTAAACCTCACAGAATTCAATCTCCTTTTCATATCTTAATATAAAACAAAGGAGTGTTAAAATAAAAGAGTTTAACAAATAGTTTAAAAAGTAATCTAACATGTATTGATCATGAGAACAACATATTGAAACTAAATAGATAGTAACCAACAAGTGATTTTTAGTTGAGTTGTAATTGACTCCTTTGATCATGCACCCCTGAGGTAAAGTTTAAGTAACTATTAGTGGTCTGGGTCAACCATCGACGGTCGAGGGCTGACTACTAGCGATCAAGGGGATATATTCAAAATTAGCTAAATTCAGCCAATTTTACTGATGACTGATGGTTAATTACCTAGGAAATGGTCTAAGGTTAATAATGAGAGCATTAAGACACATGAAGAACAAGTCTAGGAGGTCAGGGTTATTAATTTCTAAGGTAGAAATGGTCTTTAGGTTAGGTGTTGACCACCTAGCCATGGGTTTGGGTAGGTGAGTTGTAAATAGGCTTTATTGAATTAATTAACTTAATTAATTTAGCCAAAGGGGTAAGTCTAAGGATTTTAATAGGTAATCCTAACTCAAGGGGGCTAAAGGCATTCAAGGGGTGTTTTGATAATTAGAAACACATTGTTTGATTTTTGAGTGTCTATATTTTGCCCCTTTTTGTTGCATAGTTTGCATCCTCAAGCTATAAAATAAAAACAACAGGTGTAATGGCTAGTTGGATAGATGCCTCAAGTATTTGAGGAGGTGTTCCCCTCAAAATGAGATGTGATGAGGTGAAAATAGAGTCACGTACGGGTTTGACAAATGAAAATGGGTAAAATAGGTCAGTGTAAGGGGGATAAGTGATAAGTGAACTAGGCCAACACATTTAGGCTTAATGGATATGGGTGCACTTGTAAAATCAATTCATATGTGCGAAGGTCATCATGGTATCAGGGGTCCAAAAATTGGGTGATCTCGAGAACACGGATTATGTTATAGGTGTCAGAATTGCCAATGTGCAAAATCAGAGGCATCTCAAAGGTCTATGTTTAAAAAGGGTCAAGGTTGAGCATACCATCCCAAATGGTAGTAAGGGTCATGAAAAGAGAGGAAATGGTAAAGGTACAATTGTGTGATCATTGTAAATGGAGGCATATAATTAGACTGAATGACCAAAAGGTGAGTTAGGTGGGTAAAGGAAAAACTAGGCTAGGTGGTCCTTTGGGAAAAGGATATGGTAGGATGGTAAAACCCTAGAGGGGTCAACCATCGATGGTTAGGGTTACCCATCAGTGGTCACCTATGACCTTTGGTGGTCAAATGTAAGATCTAAAAGGGTGACCTTAAAAGGTTAAATTGGGTTTTATTTGCTTATTTGTAAATTTGACCCACGATGTTTCTATTGTCTTGAGCAAAAATGTCACTGGTTTGTCATTTATGAGTCAAGTGAGTTGGGTGAGGATTGTTTGATCAAGAGTAGATATTGGAGGTGGAGGTTTGATCAAGGTGGGCTAGAGTAGGTTAAAGATCTAGTGAGGATGTAGCAAGGTAAAAGTAGAGAATGGGGCTAAGTGATGGCAGTGGTATCGAGGGCTCTACTATGATAGAGGATGCACAATAAGGTAGGGGATGCATTGATTTTAAAAGTGGTTTTGTTTCATTGGTATGCATTGAAAATTAGGGGTTTTGAGATTTGGTAGGAATTTTGTAGAGGGGGGTAGAAATAGGTTGGTGAAAGTGAAGGGAGGGGAGGGAGTAGAGTAATTTTGTGTAGAAATAGAAGTGTTGTGTTGATTAGTTTAAGTATGGTGGTTTGGAGTTACGGTTTGGTCATCGATGATCATCACATAGTGACCATTGGTGGTCGCTATCGACTATCATCAATCAATAAGTAAATGTCAAATGGTTGATGTGTAGACCATCAAAGATCCACACCTTAATTATTGATGGTTAAGGGTTGATTGATGAAGCTTCCATAAGGAACCATAAATGATCAACACTTGACCATCAATGGTTGGTATAAGGCTTGGAAAAAGGTAGAATATGTATAGGAATGGGTTAAGGGTTGGGTAAAAGTTATAATTTTAAAGATAGTGGTGGCATAATGGGGTGCATAATTAGATAGTAAAGGGTAGGGTGAATAGTAAAGTGCATAGGCCATGTTTAAAGTACAAGGTAGACTAAGGTAAATGTCTAACCTTTTAGGTGAGGGAGCAAATATACAAGACCAAGTGACTCAACTCCAAGATGAGGTATGTAGGACTATGATAAACCAAGAGTAAGAGCACATGACAACAATGGGCCTAAGAGGCATGAGAATTTATCAGCACATGCTGAGAGATGTGGTGATGTTGGTAGCCCTCATCGAGAGATGAGACCCAACTACCATGACTTTCTTACTACCTACTGAAGATATTACTATCTTACCAGAGGATATTCACTAGATTTTGTAGTTACCAATTTGGGGAGAGCTAATAGAACATATCAAAAGTGAGGGATGAGATGCGTATATAGAATAACTATTTAGAGAGGACCTTGTTCATGTGAGATGGCATGTTGGAGGATTATATTATGCACCTATATATCACATAGATAAGGGAGGAAGATGGATTGTCATGATGGTGATGATAGTCATGACCTACTATGCGATTCTAGTAGTGGTAGATTTCACTTTTTATTACTAGGCATTCTTGTAGACATGTTGATGGACCAGATAGTATTTTCATGGGCACATATCCTACTAGTTTAGATGTAGAAAGAGCTTTGGGGATATAGCTTACATAGGATATATGGCATTAGCGTCGAGTTTATACTACACTATTGGGCATATGAGCACATTAGGGTGCTACAACCAGGTGGATTGCCATTGCATACATGGGACTAGGGGACTTCAGAGTTAGATTCATGAGATGGAGAGGTGATTACACACTCAAAACACTAGGAGGAGTAGCATGATATTTGGAGTGGTACAGGGATAGGTTGGAGGCACTGGTTGATGGGGAAGTCATCTAGAGGTCATATATTATATTCATAACATGGGTAGGTTATGCTAGGTAGACTTTATCACTGCATAGTTATAGGTGGATATATGGGAGATGAGAACACAAGGTGGAGCTCATCCTATTTGATAGGGTTAGGAAATAGTTCAAGCTTATTTAGGGTGTCCCAAGTGGTTTCCTGAGGTACTAGAGAGAGGATGCCAAGGCACCACTACCTCCAGCATAGCTTGAGGAGATAGAGATTAACTATGAGGAACTACCCATGGTTGTAGTTATTGATGATGTAAGGGTTATGCAGGACTAACTTGTATGGTTTTAGGTGCATTATGAAATGGTAGTGTTTGGGGGAGATGATGGATAATAGTATGCTCCTAATGTAGACATGGAGGAAGGAGGCAGGGACCAAATAGATGTGGATGCCCCTAATAGGTAGGCACTCCTTGTAGAGAAATATTAGGTGAGGGTAGCTCTGGATGTGGCATAGGCATCATTAACAGTGATGACCCTAGAGTGAGACACAACATAGGGTCAGGTGGCTACCCTTACACAAGAGAGAGACTAGGTATGAGTGCAGCTAACCTTGGTCAGACATGAGAGGGATATCTTGAGACAAGGGGTAGTGAGGACACTAGCATGACCATCTCGAACCATCCCTATAGCTAGGTATGTGGCCATGTTGGGGTAAATCCTATAATACAAGGCATTGGTATTTAGATAGCTTCTAGATGAGCCAAGATATGCTAAGTATAGAGTAGAGGTTACTGGCAGAGCTAACAATGCTACATCAGGTCAGTGGGTAGCATCTATAGGAGCATAGATAGGTCCAAGAGATAGACAAGATATAGGAAGCAGTAGTGCCCCTCCACCTTAGACTCCTATGAGACCCTATATTATATATTGATATGATTTTGATACTGACCTACGAGCCAATACAATGAGATGCACATATCTTTTGAGAGACATGGATATTATGATTATTTTGATTATGATCTTATGATGTGATTATGGTTTTATAGATGTTGCTTATGGTTATGGATGATTTATTTTATATTCATGATGTTGCTTATGATGTTATTGGACATGAAGATGATGTTATGATTAGCACTTCTCTCATGAGTAAATGTATGCTTTGTTAGAAATGTGGATGTTTTAAATTAATGAATCTATGCTTCCTTATCTAGATAGACATGTGATGGAAAACATATGTGGATGACTCATTTATTTATAAAAGAAATGATTAAAATGTTATAGATGTGAAAAATGGTTATGATTAGTTGATGTGATTGGTTCGAAGGGTGAAATGATGTTTGATGTATGAGATAGTTAATTCATTAAGATGTTTTTATGATTTAAAACACTTAAAAAAATAAGGTAAGAATGCAATCACAAAATAAAACATATATTTGTTATTTAAATGTTTTTAATGAATTGCATTTGATTAGATGAAGGTGAATTAATCTTAAAACACATAGAGTAAGTTTGGATAACAAAACTAGATGTGAGAAAAGAAAATAAAGATAAAACAATCAAAAGACAATCATCTTAATGAATGCATCAACAAATAGGTTTGAGAAAATAAAAAGGAGGAATGATGTTTCTTCTTTGGTAAGGACAAAAAAAATTGAATTTAGATCAGCTTATGAACATAAGCCCTTCATATGCTTCGCATAAGCATTCGTTAATTGGTTAAAAAGTCTCCTGATCACATAGTGTCAAGTAAGCTCAAAAATACCTTGTTTTATAGAGGGTATAAAGGGGAGATGGATGATAAAGGAACCTTCTTGTGAGACTAACATGCCTCTTCTGTAGGTTACCAAATAGCTAATATAAACAAGTCTATGTCATATATGGTGTAGAGTGATCGATGCGACAAGTCTACTTATGAAAGTCAATTGCAGATTCCAAATTATTCTAGTTGTTTGCTAAGTGTGTGTCATGGTAATACCTTGGGAAATATAACCAGTACCTCCTCACAAATTCCCATCACATTCACATATAAATCATATTCATAATTTTTAGTGATGCATTTAGATTTTTGTGTCTTCCTCAAATAATTTCTATCACATGAATCAATTTGATGGAAACTCCCTTTCCTTGTTTCCAATATTTCACATCTTATATTTGAAATACATTTTGTCTTATTTACATACATTAATCTTGTATGATTGCTTCAAACTTATCTCACACATTAGTTTTTACCTTAGATTTTTATTATCTATTTTCATTGGATGTTTACAATCAAATTTTGACATTTTAATTATTATATGTCCTTTAATTTATTTAAATTGATTTTTAATCTATTTTACATTGGCTATTGATCATTTTTCACTCTTTTTTTATTTGTATTTTTTTCCTTTACTTTTTTAAAAATTGATATTAGGGCTTAATGGGTCCCCTTCCCAATAACATAGAAGCATTAGAAAACCATATGGTCTAGTTTGATAATAGAATTATCAAGGCATAAAACCAACAAAAAACAAACCAAACTTCTAAAATCAAAGTTCTTATTTACATAACATTCCAATATATAGTATACCAACAATATATAACATAAAACTAAACATTGATAACCAACCAATGGAATAAAAAAGAAACTACTATAAAGTGATCATGCCTCTATTCAATTACTATCAGTTCTACCTCCTTCCAAACTCCATAAGCCAATAGACCTAATTTTTGAACCCTTACTTTCTTCTGTTCTTGTGTAAATTGAACTAGTTGAACTTGAGAACACACCTAAATTTGGACTATCCAATTTCAAATTTTTAGCAGACAACAAGGCCTTAATATCCATAGACTTAAAAAAAATCAAATTTATCTTGTGAATCCCCTATAGTTTTGATACTTTCCTCTATTTAAGCCCCCATGAAGGTGTCTAAAAAATACCTTGATCTGCACCACGCGTTAACCATTTTATAGCCTTCAATTTTCCTAGAGTCCTCCTCTAACCTCACCACACTTCTAGCTATGGAAAGGTAATTAACAAATCTTGCACATATGACATACCCACACCCATGGTGTCCTCCTTCCCACCCTCTACTAAACATGCTTCTTCTACCTCTCAAGCAAAGTTAATTAGGGATACAAATATTTATTCCAAAATATGAAACACAGATAAAGGAACAAAGCCAAGACCATCTTTCCCAAAAAATGATAGATCTCAAAATGAACCTAAAGGTAGAGAATCTAGAGCTGAAAGTAAATACACCCTATGTTTGAGCTAAACAAAAAATGCCACCATCTCCTTGATTTGATCTCGATCAAATACCACCAAACATAAATTGATCACAAAAAGAACCACCAAATCTGAATTCATTCTCACTCTCTTACTCTCAAATAGTAATTCCATTCCTAGAATAACCTTCAAAGCTTTTACCACTTCCATAACAGGCACCCAAAAACATTGCTAAGCCTCATTTTATAAACACATATGCAAATCCCATTTATCTATTTTTGGCCCCTCCAAATCTCAAAGGCCAACCTAGTGACTCCACAAACTTTGACTTCATTTTGTATTGAGATACTATCCTAACACTTAAAATCCAATTTATCAAATGCATAATCTATAGTAGAGATAAACTTTCACCCATTAAATTTACACAAAATGCAATAAAGTTCCTATCAAATCCACATTCTTTCCATAATTACCAATATCATCACCTCTTCCATCACCCTTCACCAAACCAATAAAAGCTCATCAGAAAAACACCCTGCCACCTTTTTTTATATATTTAAAAAACTTAAGATAAAATTAAAAATTTTAGAGATCTACCAATTCCACCCTTAAAAAACATTTCCATCTTTCTTTGGTATTGTCGACCCTGGACACCTCCTCTTGATCAATACCCACATTAGCTAGGAAATCTACTTCTTTATTACTTTCCTAAAATCAATGAGAACATCTCTAATTTTGAAATTGATTCACCTTAGGCTAGATAAGAGAAAGAATGTTATCTAATTTCTAGGATTTGGCTTTTTCCCTGACAAGGCCTAAATTACAACTTGAAAATCCCCTTCAATTTCTAGAAATATTATAGCACAATCTAAGGCTAGCTCGATCCCAGCTATAAGAGCTTTAGTTTCAACCTCATTATTTGTTCCATCATGACGTTTCATTAAAATGGATCTTATTAATGAACCACTACAATATTTGATAACACAACTTGCACCTAAAGCTCCTAGATTTCCCCTATAAGCCCCATTAAAATTTAGCTTAAACCAACCTAGTTGTAGAGGAATCTAGACTACTTCATCTATATTTCTCTTTTTATTCTTATCGACTATTGACCCTTTAATAGGGGGGATTAATATATTTCCAATTAGTGCACATTTGCATATCCCATTGAGTCAAAAAAACTTGTTTCTTCTTCAATTGCATTGAAACCACTTCTGGAATGGTTAATTCCATTTCCCTTAGAACTGCATGTAATATATTTCTCTTTATTCAAAGATGCAAGCATTTATTTCTTTTTAAATTGTCTAAATTACAATAGCTAAACTACATCTCCAAAAACTATAGAGCGAATGCTTCACATCACCCATAGGCCAAAAAGAAAAGTCCTGAGATAGAGTGGTTGGCCAAGTCCAAGCCCAATTGAATTTATTACATAACTAGATCTAACACCAATTAGTAAAAGAATAATTAAACAAAAGATGATCTGATGTTTCCTCTTCTTGTTTACACATAAAACATCTTGAAACATTACAAACCTTGATTTATTGAGTCTATAATTGGTAATAATATGATTTTGAATCACTAACCAAGCAAAAGCCCCAAATTTTTAAATCCCTTCCTTACGCCAACACAACAAATTAGCCCAAGCCAGAGAATCATCCACTACTTCAACCATCTAATAACCAATTTTTATTGTATATGTACCTATTTTTCCCCAATCTAATGTAATTGAAATTATTTATCATTTAAAAAGACTTTCTTATAAACTAGAATTTATTCCAAAGCCCTTGATTTGGCCTATGGGATTGGAAGATCCAAAAAGCTTTTCACTACAGTCTAGTATCAATGCATTTAATCAAAGATCCAAATAATAAACAACCTTAGTCCCCCAATGATTTTAAAAAAATCTTTGATTTATGTCCCCTTAAATTTTTTTGTGAGAGGGTGATGCCCATTCTAGGAATCCTACCAGAAATCTACTTTCCTTCCATTATTTATTGTTTGAAAACATGTTGATAAATAATCAATCTACATTTTAACATGAAATTCCAAACACGGGAACCTCTGGGAGAATTAACCACTAAAATAATAGTCTTCGATAACTTAGAACCAAGGTATTTGGCTCTAAATAGTCTATACCAAAGGCTATCTAAATGAGTCAAGATCATCCAAACCAATTTAGCTCCCAAGGCTAAATTCTAAAGTTGAAGATCTTTAATACCTTTTCCACCTCTTTGTTTCCTCTTGCACACCTTTTCCCATTTCATCAATGGAATTTTTTATTTTCACAAGTCCCTTTACAAAGAAAATATTTCATTATTTTAGTCAGGGGTTTGAGAACTTATTCTGAGGGATACAACATAAAGAAATAATAAGTAGGAAGAACACTTAGAACTACTTTAATCAAAGTAATTCTGCCAGCCAGAGAGAGCCACTTACCTTTCCAAGAAACTAGTCATGCTTTGAATCTATCAATCAAATTTTTCCATATTCCAACTTTACCTACCCCTTTATATTAAGGGACCCCCAAATATTTGCTAGGAAGCTTACCAATCTTAAAATCTAAGATTTTAGCTAAATTTATTTCTTCCAACTTCTCATAATTAACAAAGTAGATTTTAGACTTACCCTCATTCACCCTCTGACTAGAGGCTTCTTCATATTTTTAAAAAATCCATTTTAACTCTATAGCTTCCTCTATCATGGCCTTACCAAAGAGAAAAGTATCATCTACAAATTGGTGATGAGTGAGACTGTCCATATTATCCACTATTTAAATACCTTATAATCTATCATGGGCTTTGGCCTCTCTTACTGCTTTGCCCAAAGCCTTAGCCATCAAGATAAAAAGGAAAGGGGAGACGTGATCACCTTGACTTAAACCTCTAGATATCTAAAAAAAACCTATTAGACTACCATTAACCAAAAATAAAAATTTAGGGCTCGAGACACAACTAAAACCCAATTACACCAATCATGAGCTGAATCTAAACTTCTTAATAATATTAAATAAGAACCTTCAACTCACTCGATCATATGCTTTACTGATATCCAACTTATCAACATACCTTTTTGATGATTATGCAAGAGGGAATGAATAATTTCATGAGACACAATTACCCCTTCTTGAATATTTCTCCTAAGCACAAACCCAACATTTTCTTTAGAGATCAGCATTTCTAGTACTGTTTAAGTCTATTAGCAATGGCCTTAGAAATGATCTTATATACCATATTACACAAAGCCACCGGTCTAAAATCACTGAAGGAGGATTGAGTTTCTCCTTTAAGAAATAGAGATAAGATGCTCACATTAAAATAAGGAGTTACTTTCCTTTTATTTCTAGATTCTTCCACCATTTACCACACGTCCTCTCCCATAATATCCAAGAAGGATTGAAAAAAGGATGTTGGGAAGCCATCAGGACTAGGTGTTTTATATTTAGTCATGGAAAACATAACCATTCTAATTTATTTTAAAGAAAAGGGAGCCAAAAGCTTTGCATTTATATATTCTAAAATCAATGGAGGTACTAAAGATAAAAAGAAACTCTAAGCTTCCCCATTTGATCTATCCTCTTCATTCAATAAACTTTGAAAGAACTGATCTGCTTCAATCCTTATTTCTTCTGAGGCTTCCAATAACACACCCTACCTTGATATAATGCAAGTGATCTTAGTGACCTTCCTTATAGCTCTAACAAAGAGATGAAAAAAAAAAAAATTTTGTCACCATCTTTAAGCCAATTCTCCCTAAATTTTTGTTTCCAAAAAAGTTCCTCTCTAAAAATCAATTCTTTATATTCCTTAACCAAAGATTTTTCAAGAGCATAACCCTGATCATCCATTCCCAATATGAACACTTGTTCATTAAGGCTATGCAATTATATTTCAATCCTCATTTTTTCCTAAAAAATATTCTTGAAGTTCTCTTCAATCCAATTCCTGAGCTTGCCTTTTATGAATTGTAGCCTTTTACATATTTGATACATTTGACAGCCTAGAGGCAACAAGCACTGATTCCACCAAAGCTGAATAGATGGAAAAAGAGAAGAATCTCTTAACCACATTGATTTAAATGTAAATATAAATTTTTTAGGGGGGATATCACATTCAATTTTCAAATTTATTGACCAATTATCTGATCCTGATTGAGATAAAACCCAACTATCTAACCTCCACTTACTCTAACTCCATTGAGAAGAAATAAAAAATTTGTCCATCCTCTCCAGAATTATTAGGACCTAACCTCTTATTATTCCAAATTAACCAACCTGATTTAGATTCCACATCCTCCAAATTATTATTGGAAATTAATAAATCAAAACCATGAGAGGCTTGAGGTCCAAAATGAGCACCCCCTTTCTTATCTATTTCCTTCAAAATAACATTAAAATAACCACCTAAAATAATCTTATCTGATTGAAACCGACTCAAAATATTATAAATTTATGGCCAAAAAATAAGTTTCAAATAATCCCCCTAAGGACCATATATATTCACTAATATAAATTAAATATCTAAATTAAAACTAGACAATCTACATAACTGCCAATTTTGCCCTGAATCCTCCAACACTACTTTAGTGGTAAAAGGAGACCAAAGAATAGCCAAACCTCCTGAAGCTCCCACTACTTCTACAAAGAACCCTTACCATTGCTACCAAACAATTTTCAACAAACTCTCTACTTTTTTAGAACTTAATTTAGTTTTTTGAATCATTAAGACATCCAATTTCTCCACATTAAGAATATGCTTAACCAAGCACCTTTTTTTAGAGGCATTTAGACCCCTAACCATTCAATATATGACTTTCAAAATTTCAAAGGAGGGACTTCCACCCCTACCTTGTAACATCAATAAAAGATTCTAAAGTTCCTTGTTTACCTCCCAAAATTTCACCTACTACTTTATCTTTTTGGATTTCTTTCCCAATCTCTTTCTAGGACCCCAATTAGGTTAGGAAAAAGAACACTAAATTTGGGAAATTGATAGTACTTCTCTAGAATTCAAATCCCCTTATGAATCTTCTTCCAATTATTCATCTAGAGTTGAAATATCTTCTTCTGAAAAAATTTCCTCTCTTTCTCCTTCAACTAATTGCTCATTACCCAAATTAGTAGTAAAATTTTATTGATTTTTTTAATAAGAGATATAATTGTTTGAGATTCTTATTCAATAAACTCATAGCTCTTTATCATTGTAGATAGAGAAACTAATTCTACTACTCCTAATTTTTCCAATAACTCCTCTGTTTCACCTATTTTTTGAGATTGAGTTTTCCAAAATTCTTCTCCTTCTCATGTTCCTCAACAAACAATTCATCTTCCATACCTCTAACCTGGTCCCCTTGATTCCTTTTTGGTCTCCATTTAGGCATCACCTTAAAATATTTGGGTTGAGGAGATATCTTACCTTTTTTACAAATTTTTTGAATGTGACCTAGTTGATGACTTTTATAACATCTGAATATAATTTTTTAAACATCAATCCTTTGATTCCATAACCTACCTTCCATTTTGATAATAATATGTTTTTGAGTTTCTTGATCCAAATCAAGAGCAATTATAACTCGAGCATAACTTGACCTTCCATATTTTAGTGAAATTTCATCTATTTCCATCACTTGACCCACCAAACCTTCCATGGCTACCAAACACTCATCACTCTAATACGCCAAGGGAAGCCCATAAAATCTTATACAAATTGGATAACTCCCTTTCTGAGAACTCAGGGGATCAAAATTAAGGATCCAACTTTGAATCCATAAACCAATGCCATTGAAAGACCAAGAATTATTTCGTAAAATATTATCTTTTTCTTCCTAGAAATGAAAAACTACCACACAAAACCCTTTGGGAAGAAAATGATTGAACCCCAGTTTTCCCTGATCTAAATTTTAATAGCTCCTATCATAGGTCATTTTCCTACACATTTACAAATTAAGGCACAATATATCAATTATTTAATCTTAGCATAAAAAAGGGTCTAAATTCCATTCCAAAACCCTAGCTTCTTCAATCCTCACTCCATCCCCCAACACCTCCAAATGTTTATTTGTAGAAGCTTCAAATTTATCTACTACTAAAATTGTTTTTAGTGATTAAAAAAATTCCTTAGGATTTTCAAGGAACTTCTCCCTTGTGTGAACTAAAGACTCTTTTACTTATTCCTCCTTATCTAAATCATGATCCTTATTTCCCAACAACTTCCCTTTCTAGCTAGCCCCTATTTTTCTTGATTTTACTTCATTCCACCACTCTCTTTTTTCTTCAATCACAGTTGCCAAAATTTTATTTTGATATTTTTTCCCATGATTACCCACTGATTTCACTCCTAATACCATTGGTTTGAGATTAGACTATTTCCAAACCCTAGATTGTGAAGCTGAATCCTTCCCTTGAAATCACCATCATACCTTCTCTTGCTCCTTCTATTTCTCCTTCTCCTTATTTCATGCCATGTTTTCTCTTTACTTACATCTGATGTTTTTTTTTTATCATTTGTTTGACTTATATTATATTTATAGACATACATTAGATATTTTTATTACCTATTACTTTCATTGCACATCTTATGTTTACTTTAAATTTGTTTGTATCTTTATACATTTGATGTCTTTCTTATAATCCTTTTACGCATATTTTATTTGTCGAATATTTTTATCTACTTAATTTAGATGTCATTTCTACACTTTAGACTTTCATTTTTTTATTTATATGTATATGAATAGAACATATAATAACAAAACATCTAATCATGATATCACATAAAACCATGTTACAATGTTATATATATCTAAGTATCAAAACAAGATTTTCCCATGTAGAATATAATGAGAAAAAATAATGATATATACATAGACCACATGTTTTCTACACCTAAAAATATAAAAAATAAATCATATGTGCATTTGAGGTTAGTGGCCATATTCATACCTAGGTTGGGTATGGGCTATGATTTGTTTAGATATTATGTCCCTATCTTTTGAAAGAGATATATTTAATTTGGAAATCATCAAATATAAACTTGTGGCATCTACCTACACTCAGGCCACCTATGTGTGTAGTGTAATTATATCAGCAGTCTATTTATAGTCTTTAGATATAGCCATAAAGGTCATAGCCATATAGATAACTCTCTCAAACACTTAGGTTACTTGAGATATAATTACAAATTTTTCACCATCAATACTTATTTTCATGCCACACCATCTCCATTTTTATGTTATTAATATATATGTAGATGGACTAAGATCTTAGCCTTGCTTATGTATGTCCTATGTAATAGCCCCAATTAATTTAAACCAACTCACATAATCTACTAAAAATGTGTTATGGGATCTGACATATCTATCATGTTAGTCTGTATCATTGCATAATCAAGGATCTCATGATGCATACTATGTCCTTGAGCCTAAATATTCAATATATGATGCATCTTAAAAAATAAACCAAATTTAACATTAAATAATTATATATATATATATATATATATATTAAATCCAGATCAAATATACCTATCACTATCACCTAGTATGTCTATCTATTTATAAAATTAAGTTATACAATTACAAACCAACATTTTATCACTAGATGTAATACCCCTACATGAATTATCATGCCATTGATTCCATTGTTGAGGAAATACTCAAAACTCACCTCCATAATATTTTTGGCAAGCCTAAAAGGTTGATGCCCATCTCTTTCATTATAAGACTAGGATTGTCTAATCTTGTGCCTATTGGCACCATCAAAATAGCCATGTTTGAGGAGATATTTATGTTTCATGTATAATAAACACATATATAATATCATTTAAAATACTTATAGTCCTCTTTTCTCCCATTTCTATGTTTACCACCTTCCTCTACCACTGTCTCCTCTAATCATGAGGAACATGTTATGATCTCAATGCTAGAACCTTTGGTGGTGGTTCTTTTTATCGTGTCCCCCTAAGATCTCTAGCATGCCTTGATATATAATGAAATAATTATAGTGGTGTTGTTATTATTAGTTATCTAAACTATCACAAAACTTGTGCATAATAATATAACTTTACCCACCATGTGTAATGCCTCATCACCTTGACTAGGCCCCAAGCTCACATTGTAGATGGGGATGATGGCCATTTATCCATGGTTCCATAGTAAATATTCCATAAACTTAATCTTTGTGAATTGTATCTAGTCTAGGATACCCAATCACACATCTAGATGTTGACACATGTGCACAACATCTCAATTAGGGTAGCTAATATAATATTTGATATGGAATCCCTGTAGGGCAATACATATGAAATTTGACATAGATCTAGCCTTTGAATAATATAATGGGTCCAATTATCTATTTTTCCTATTCATAATACCATATACATTCTACACTATCTACATCCAAATACTTAGTCCCAATATATATAATGTTCCCTAATCAAAAGTGTTTTGGCACATCATAATGGTTAACATTGAAACTCCATATAAATTTTGAAACATAATTCATTTGATCATAAAGCTCAAAATTATTTTATGCATGTCTATAACATAAGCATAAAATAATGATGAGTGACCACTAATCATAAATATCAAACCCAATCACACACCAAGTTGAAACCTATCTCTTAACAACTCCATCTAGTGCATCACATATCATGGGAGTGCCCTCCAATGTCAGGCTCAATATAGCATGCACATCCTATAAGGTAATACTAACCACCATTTATCCCCATCCACATCCCATATAAATGTGTTGGTACTCTTATTACAATGTTTTAGTAACATCACCAACATGTTTGCCTCCAAGGGCACTCAACACGTATCTATAATCCCTCTAAATCCTAAACTAATCAAAATGTCATTGTCCTCATTTGATAGTTTATCTATTGCATCAGGAAACCAAGATGCATATACCATTTTAAATAGTCATGTATGTCTATGAACCTATAAAATTACAAATAAAAAAGCCCAATCGGTCTCCCATCACATGAAATATTAGAAAAAAAACAAAACTAAAAAATTACTTAAAACTAGAAATTTAAATTGTATCAATCATGTTAATCAATTTTATTAACCATGTGGTTAAAATCCTATTATGTTGGACATATTACTAAATTATATTGGACATGCATTATTTTTATAACTATATAGGCCATTTTATTAAATTGTAATGGCCATATAGTGGGTTTTTGACTATATCGACCATGCATCTGGTATTTTCTAGCCTTGGTCATTAATCTTACTACATCAACCCATTCCAATAGCTACTTAACTATATTGGAAAAATTATATTTTTAACCTATAGTTGATCATCCAATTCATTTCTTGATACTTAACTTGGCCATGTTATTTCTACTATATAAGCCAAAAAAATTTAACCATATCATCCGTTTTGTGATTTCTCATCTACATAACTATATCAATAAGGTAAATATATTTATTCCATGATGATAATTTCTTATTTATCCCATAGTAAATGATTTATTATTTTGTCTTTAACTAATACCTAACCATTACCTATCAAAATTTCTCTTAATTTAATGGTTGTTGGGTCAAATTACATTATATGGATTCACCTTAGTGCTTGATTTTCCTATATTTAGCCTATCTACCCTTCTTAGCATTATTTACATGTCTGACCTTGATAAATGTGGTAGTAGGATCTCTGTTTCCTCTATGATGTTTGCTTCTCTATCCTCTAACCATCATATCTCTATGTTAAAAAATGTTTTCTTAGATCTCTCAAAATCTTAAAATATAAAATGTTCAATTGATTTTATTTTTACCTATTTATAGTAAATTTTGAAAAATTTGAACCTTTAAAAATGTTTCCTTCATATGTCATTTTATGAATCAAAATAAGTGCTATAATCTTAGCGTTGTAATGATTTTTGTGGTATTAATGAAATATTTGTGATTTTTTTATATATTTATTTTATCCTACCTTAGTGGTTTTAGTATAGCTTTGGCACCTTACATCATCAATTTTATGTGCTCGGACTACTAGAGTCATCTTCGTACCTATCTTCCTTTATATATCATTTATTTTCAAGCCTTCCCAAGTATTTTCAGTATAGCTTTGACATGTTAAATCAAGATTATTATGTGCATCACTAGCTATAATAATCTTAGTACCACTCTTGTACAATATACCATTTATATTTATTCTCGCTAGGTAAGTGAAAGTTACTATGTCATTTATATATTTGTCATTTATCTCATTTTATCATTACTTATTTACATACTTTATTTTATATTTCATGTTGTTATGTTTCTTCCCAAATAACCATCACATGCTACACTACTATGAAATGTGATTATGTTTGAATGGGGAATATATATAAACCTATATTTTCAATCACTAATGGTTTCATTTGCAAGAGTCATTGGGCCATATTTCTCCCTAAGTGCATGTCCCAAGGAGTGCACAAAGATTAGAGTTTATTTGGTTCATGGTACTTTATGAGACATTGATTTCATATTATCGCCAATTATATATGTTTACACTCATTATATTTATATATGTCCATTCTATCCTCATCTTATTATCTTTTCTCTACATTTTGCCTTTTTTACCTAGTTTTATTCTTTCTCTTAACTAAATTGATTATGATCAAGTTTATGTTGTTTTGGCCCCTATGTTTATAGATATATTGGACATGGATAACATAGTTCATTTCCATTCATGTGGCCCTTTCCAAATGTACAAGCCCCACTTGATAAAGTCATGTGCCTTTATATACTATAACAACATGGTTGACGTAATACTATTTTTTGCCCTGATATTTATATTACATCAATATTAATTCAGTCCATTGGTGTAATTAATAGTCACTGACGTACATGGAAATAGAGTTTGTAACTTTAGTACTAGTTTCTTCAACTAGGCATTTTCCCTTGTAGCCCTTCCAAATAACTTATCTTTAATATTAATCAAAACACATAGTTTTAAAACAAACCAAGACTAGTTTCAGATACCCATTAAGACCTTACAACTCCATACAAAATTTATGGGCTAACTCTCAAGGAAAGTTTATTAACTCAATAATAACTTCTAGCAATTAGGCCTTAATTAGGTCTATATAATAATCAGATTGAGTTTTGGATATAAAATTATCCACACATGAAAAATATTCAATAAACATCCTAAAATAATTTAATAATAATAAATACAAGATTTAGGTTACATTTGGAGTGTTGAAAATGTCTCTAGAGTGTATAACCATAAATTGTCCAAAAACCCTAAATAGGGTTCTACACATATTAAAAGGCTATAATTCAAAATTTTATAACTCAATATTATGATTCAAGGACTAAAAACACCGTAATAAGGTTTGTTAAATCATGGAAAAAATATATGAATTGAAGGAAATCTCAACAATACTAAAAATAGACTCATAAATTTGAAATACTTAACTAAATGTACACAAAATGGTAGTGTATAGGACTATGTTCATAAAAGTTGAGATTTGAATGAGATATTTCATTATCAAGGGATTTATAAGAATCCAAAAAAGTTTCATTTACAAATTATAACCTATCCACTCCACTTTCAATCTCCAAATAAATTGAATTGGACTGAAAAGACACCTTTACTCTTCTAGCTTCTTGATTGTGCTAAACACATAATTCTCAAAGTTAGTGTTTGGTTAACTTCCACTTGTAGTTAGATAATAAGAGATAAAAATTTTTAAAATAAAAAAAATCTGTATATGATCACATACTATGATTTTAAGGGAATTAACCATACTCTCTCTAAAAGCATTCTCCATTCATTAATATTCTTGGACTTAAACAATCATACACAAAATTTCAAGGTAGATAGTCTTCTTGTTCCAATTTTGATCTTATTCTTGGTTTTATTGAATCAATATAAATATTTATAAATTGGAATGAGACTCTACTCAAATCCTAACATGCATTTTAAACTCCTATAATGTCTCTAACTCAATCTTAATAACTCCAACATAGATCAATTCTTGAAGGATCAACCTTTTTAGGCATTATACAAGTTAGAATATGGCGAACATGAAAAATAAAGAGTGTAAAAACATAAATACCATTTTAATATCCAAAACACCCCTAGATAAAATCCATCATTATAACGTAACAAAAACATGGAAAAGGCCTTTTAAAACTAGTTAGAATTTAAAAAAATTCAAATTGGTAGTTTTGGCGGGAAACCACCAAATGAACTCTAATTCAAATTTGGAAATAAAATAAGACATCTCACTTATGTAAATCACTACCTTAGACATCCTAAGACTTAAATACATAATAAAAATCCAAAATTTTAAAAACTAAGCATGAAAATGAATTCCAAAGTGATGCTCTTACATCATACTCCATAGGAACAATAAATTGAATCATGAACTCATATTTATGAGGTCTTCAAGAGTATGCCCATGCCTGATGATATCCAAGTAGAATAATTTACAAGATGATGTTTCATCTTGAACAAGTATTGGTAATATTTTTTGCCTCTGGTTCTCTTAATAACTATTTTGTCCAAGATGAAATCAAGTTCTTCTTCCTTTTCTTATGGTAGTTGATCTACCCATTCTTGGACTATTGTGTCTTCATTTCCAGTTGGTTGATCATGATTATCTCCTTCTTTGAATGGATACAAGTCTAAAATATTGAATATATGAGAGATTCCTATACCACTAGGAAATTTTATCTCATAAGCACTATTGGATAACTTCTTAATGATATTGTAAGGGCCCATCTTCTTCATCTTCAGTTTGTTATACTCACCTTTTGGAAAACTTTTCTTCATCAAATGAGCCAATGCCATATCTCCAACCTAAAAATCAACTTCTCTCCTTTTTAGATTTTCATGTTGTTTGTAATTTTCCACACTCAATTCTAATTTCTTCTTCACTTGCTCATGCACCTCTTACATAAAAATAGCAAACTCTTCTCCCTCAACACTTATTTATCCATATTACCTATGTCTCTCAACTCAAAGACTCCTCTTAGGTGCATACCATACACAATTAGAAATGGAATCTTTCCTATGCTTCTATTAGACAATTTATTGTAGGTAAATTCTACTTATAGTAATAATATATCCTAATATTTAGGACTCTCCTTTGTTAGACACCTCAGCAAATTACCCAAACTTCTATTCACCACCTCAATTTATCCATCTATTTGAGGATGGTAAGTTGAACTAAAGCTCAATTATTTTCCTAGTTTATTCAATAGAGTACTCTAAAGTGCCCCACAAACTTGGTGTCTCTATTTCAGATAATGCTCAATATAATTCCATGCAATCTAACCACCTCTTTGAAAAACAAATTAGGCACATGAGTATCATTGAAAGGTATAAAGTGAGCCATCTTTGAAAATTTGTCAAAACAAAAAAAATTAATTCATGACCTCTTTGAGTTATTGGTAACCCCATGACAAAGTCCATGCTAATGGAGTCCCAAGGCCTATTTGGTACCGGCAAGGGCTGATATAAACCTGCATTAGTACCCTTTTCCTTTAAAATTTGACATACCTCACATCCTTATATAAACTTTCTTACATTTGTTTGCATTCTAAGCCAATAGTAATGACTATTGAACTAAGATGAAGTCTTGTCAAGGCCCAAAATGACCTAATGGACTCCAACAATGCTTTTCCTTGACCAAATTCTCTCTCATCAAACTCCTTGGTACACAAAGTTAAACTACCTTGAACAAAAAACCATCTTGTATCTAAGATAATGCTCAATGGAATTCTATGAAATCTAACCAACTCTTTGAAAAACAAATTAGGCACATGAGTATCATCATTAGTTGTCTTACAAGGTATGAAGTGAGCCACTTTTGAATATTTATCCAAAACAACAAAAATGGAATCATGCCTTCTTTGAGTTCTTGTCAACCTCATGACAAAGTCCTTGATAATGGAGTCCTAATGCCTATTTGGTACTGGTAAGGGATAATACCTGCATTAGTGATCTTTCCCTTTGAAAATTAACATACCTTATATCCTTCTATAAAATTTCTTACATATATTTGCATTCTAGGCCAATAGTAATGACTATTGAACTGAACTAAAGTCTTGTCAAGGATAAAATGATGTGCTAAACTCCTAAAATTATTTTCCTTGATCAAATTGTCTATGATGGAACTCTTTGACACACAAAGATGAAATCCCTTAAACAATAAACCATATTATATCATGTACTCCATCCAAGGCTCCCTATTATAGTAGTTAGCTAATTGAAATCCTCATATGCATATTGAAAGTCTAAATTAGCTTCATATAAATATTTAAGTGACTTTATTCCTCCACTCTCAATCTAAATTTACCTTATGAGTAAATATATTCTACTTAGAGCATATGCTACCTTGTTGGTTTGGCCTTTCTTGTGTTTGATGACAAAAGTGAAGTTTTAAAAGTACTCCACCCAATTCATGTGTCTGTGATTGATCTTGGGATGACTGGTTATGAATTAAAGTGCATGATTATCTATGAAGATAACAAAATATTCTAGTATTAGATAGTGTCTCCACTTCCTCAAGGCTTGAATCATAGCATAGAACTCTAGATCATAAGCTAAATTATTTTTCACGAAATCATTTAAATTCTCATTAAAGTATGATATAGGTCTACCCTCTTGACCTAGGATAGCTCCAATGGCCAACCCACTTGCATCACACTCAACTTGAAAAACCTAGTTAAAATCAAGAAGTGCCGACATAGGTTGTTCAGTGATTCTTTTCATCAAAACCTAAAAATTTCTCTCAACTATATCAGTCCACAAATATATTTTTATCCCATCTTATAGCATCAATAATGCATGCACAAATCCCACTAAATTTTTTGATAAAATTCATATAAAATCTAGCTAAGCCATGGAAGCTTCTTACCTTATAGGCTATCTTGGGAGTTGGCCAATAATTCATGGCTTTCACCTTGTCTTTATCCATAATCAAAACACCTTGAGAGATTAAAAAACCAAGATATACAAGCTCTATCTTCATGAACAAACATTTCTTAAGGCTAATAAATAGCCTCTCCTCTTGCAAGCTTTGCATTATCATTCTTAGATGCTGAAGATGCTCCTCTTTGTTTGGGATGTAAATCAAAATGTCATCCAAATATATAACAAAAAAATTATCAATGAAAGGATTTAAGACCTCATTAATGAGTCTCATGAATGTTATTTGGGAATTAGTGAGACCAAATGGGATAACAAACTACTAATATAACCCGTCATTTGTTTTAAAGGTAGTTTTTCCTTCATTTCTTTCTCTTATCCTTATTTGATGATAACCACTCTTGAGATACATATTATAGAAATAGTTAGAACCACTCAAATAATCCGTCAAATCTTCAATTCTTGAAAGAATAAATATATACCTTATGTTTATCTTGTTGATTTATGTGGAGTCAATAAACATTCTCCAATATTGTTCTTTCTTTGGCACTAGTACAACTGGTACTACACATATAATGAGGCTTTATGTGATCAATATTTTGTCCAAGAGGTCTTGGATTTACATCTTAATTTATGCATTCTCTTGTGGAGTCATCTTGCAGGAAAATTTATTAGGAAAAATTTCACCTAGTATAAATTCAATGTGATCTCTGATGCTCATAATAGGTGGAAACTAAATGGGAACTTCATCCACAACAATATCAACATATTATTCCAACATATCTTTCACCTCTTGAGGTAACTCATTCAACTTGGTGTTTGTTACAATAGTCCTTGGTCTAATCACACATATAAAACCCAACTCTTCCTCTTTCATAGCATTGAAAAAATCTTTCTCACTCACCATCATAACACTTGTGTAATCACCTAAAAGTGGTATTTAGATGCTAAGAGTGTTGTTTGAGTTAGCCTATTCCTATCTTAGCCATAGACCTATCCTAGAGCCTTTGCCATAATTTTTTAGTCATTGTGTAGACCAAATACACCTACATTCAACTCAAATATAGTCCCATGATAGATTTCTCAAATCCCAACCCAACTTGCCTAGTAGTCTGATAGGTGTATTTTAACACCACATTTGGGATATTGTAACCACATGGAGCTAGTGTCTCCAACTAGGTGATACTGTCTTTATCCCTAACTCTATCGAATAGATACTTTTTAAAACATGTGCCCCTCCTAAGGTTAGCCTAATCACATTTTATTATCTACACAAGCTACATATCTCTATAAATACAAGTCTAGTTGACCATTATTTACTAGATAGAAAATAGATATAAAAGCATATTCAAATAAAAGATAAGTTGAGAAAAATTAAGGTATTTTATTTCTATTTTTCCCTACTTCTACATACTACCATCTATAATAGACCTAATCCTAGTTTTCAAATATTTCAAAGCTCAAGCACATTCAAGGCATCCAAGTCCATTGTCATTCTAGCATTCACTTGTATTTGAATCAAACACTAGGTGGGAGAATTACATCGAGCTTGATACCTCTTCAAAGTATTGGTATATATCTAACTCTCTTCATATTGGGGTGTTGAAGATGTCCAACCTATCCTACTAATGAACACGCAATTATTTCTCATGTCATACTTATAACTAAGATTAGGATTTGCATACTAAATTAGGTTTTCTAGGCATAACACAGAGTTATAGATTTCATGCATGTAGGAATAGGACTTAGAAACACAAGTGTAGGTGCTCTAAGAAAATAGGAATAGTCCTAAAAAGAGGACACTATCACCACTTTGAGGACACTACAACAACATGGTACTAATATCTAGGTAGGACACTACTATCTAGTGAGCAAACAGATACCAAAATCTTATTGATAACACTCAGAACTGTCTATAACCTAGATCATCTGTGACAGTCAGTTTCTAGATAAGTTTCTATTTAAGCCTACTTATTATTATTTTTAGAAAGTCAAAATAAGTCAAAATCTATAAAAATTGGTACTTAATTATTGCATATTATTTGACTAATTTGGACATCTCAACCCTTTAATCTAAACATAAGATTTACATAATTAAACCCTAAAAGGTTAAATCATTTGGTGAACTAATCTTACTTCGAATATTTCTTCAAACCTAGCTTGCATTAATCTAAATTTTTGTGCAATAAATTTAGGGTTGCATCCTTCTAATTTTTCAATTTTTTAAGACAACCTAGCTAAATTAAATCAATTTCATATTATGGTTTCAATTTATTTTAAATATAATTCAAATTAGTGTAAAGAAACCCTGATTCAAATACCCTAACCCTAGATAATATTATGGTTTATATCCTATTTTCATTAGCTTCTATTAATTTTTTAGAATTCATATATTTTATTTTAGTATCTCTATTTCAATTTATTTACTATATGCCATCTAAAAAAGCTATCTCTCTTCCATTAAGAAAAAGTGCTAGACTAGTTGGTAATCTTATAGAGCATATTAAAATTACTTCTATCTAAACCTATAACAAGGACAAGGAACCTATTACAACTTAAGCTATGAATCCTTCACACACTGATACATATAATTTATGACAATACATATGAGTATGAACAATATAACCAAGAAAAAGATGAGGTCCATAATGATAATCAGGACACTCTCCCTCCACTTAATAATAATGATATAATTATGAACAAATATGAGGTATTAAAAGGCTTCATAGATAGAATTTGGGAATAACCCCTTGATCATGCATAGATTCTATAGGCCATATTGGAAATCAAGAATAAGATAAACAATGAATGGTCTACCCATCTAGTTAATAATATTGTTACACCTCTAGTGGGGCCAACTAAACCAACTTAGATAACACAACCTAAGATTTTATTCAACCATTAGTGATAGCTACACCAATTGTGGATAATTCTTCCACTCTATATGTATAATCCCTTATACATGAGATTCATACTCTACAGTCTAAGGTGTTACATCTTGAGAAGGGAGAAAATAGGCCCTCACATGCCTTCGATTCCAACATTCTCATGCATACACCTTTGGCACATCACATAGTGACAAATATTTTTCAATCCAATTTCATGGCACCTATTGGGGATCAACCAACAAACTTGATTACTTTTATGTAAGCAAAACATAGAATTAAACCAAAATGATAAGCAACTAGAATCATAAATAGCAAAGAATAAGAGATACAAGAAACCACCCTGAAAACTTGTATTAAACTCTTCCAGAAGGAAATACAATGAAGAAGCTACACACTTTCTTCTCACACCTCTCAGATGTACAGATCTCTTTCCCTCAAGAGTTTACAATCAATTCCAACAACTTGGATTGATACACACATATACAATATGTCCTATATTGTTCTCATACACTTACACAAGTATACAAGCTATGAATATCTATCCCATTATATAGAATTAGGGATCATGAGCAATGCAATATCAACCATTAGATACACCTCCTAATCAAAGGCTCAAAATAGTCTTACTAAAGATAGAGACGTGGACTTACAACTAATAGCTAATCCTATCATACAAACATTTTGTTTTGTCCATGAAAATAGATTTTGGACGCACAGGTGACCGACATCGGTCCTTACCTGTCTGCCTGTGATCGACGTCGGCAGCTACTGGTCAACTCCTTGTCATCGTCAACGACTGTGTAAATCTAGCAACTTCTACATCCGCTCATCTGGTGAAGTTTTTAGCCCCACACCGTAAAAATCTCCCACTTGGAGATAAACAGTTGCACTAGTACCTATACAACAACATCTTCTAGCTTCTCCATCTTCAAACTCAATCTTGAAGACCAATAGAAGTTGAATGAAGATTCAACATCTCCTTTGTTACCAGCTTTGTTAACATATCAACAGGGTTCTTATCTATATGGATTTTCTCCAGCTTCAACTCACCATCCTCCAATACCTGTCTTATGAAGTGGTACCTAAGCTGTATATGTTTGGTTCTTGAATGAAAGGCTGAATTCTTAGCCAAATGAATTGCACTTTGACTATCACTGTATAGTCTGCAACTCTCTTGCTCCTTTCCTAACTCTTCCATGAACCGTGTCATCCATATAATCTCTTTGCTAGCCTCTGTGACTGTAATATATTCTGCCTCTGTAGTAGACAAGGCAACAACCTTCTCCAACTTTGAAATCCAGCTAACTGCCATTCCACCAACAATGAAAACATATCCTATGTGGCTTCTCCTGCCATCTAAGTCACCTACCATATCTGAATCTACATATCCATGTAGAGAAGTGTTTGACCCACCATAGCACAAATACCTACTATTGGTCCCTCTCAGATATCTGAGAATCCACTAAACTGCTTTCCAGTGCTCCTTCCCTGGATTGGCCATATACTTACTGACAACTCCCACTACTTGGGCAATATCTAGTCTAGTACATACCATTACATACATTAAGCTCCCAACTATGGAAGCATATGGAACTCTACTCATGTACTCTACCTCATCATGTGAATTAGGACACTACTCTTTACTCAACTTAAAATGTCCAGCCATAGGTGTACTTACTGGTTTTGCATCCTGCATATTAAACCTCTCCAACACCTTGTTCACATAATCCTCTTGAGACAAAATCAACCTGTGATTTTTCTTGTCTCTCTTAATACTCATGCCAAGGATTTTCTTTGCTGCTCCTAAATCCTTCATGGAAAATGTGTGAGCTAATTTCACCTTAAGCTCAGAGATATCCTGTATGTGTGAACCTGCAACCATCATATCATCTACATACAACAATAAGATAATATATCTACCATTATCCAATCTCTTAAAATAAACACAATGGTCAGATTGGCATCTACTGTAGCCATGCTCAGTCATAAACCTATCAAATTTCAAATACCATTGTCTAGGAGCTTGCTTGAGACCATACAAGCTTTTCTTCAATCTGCACACAAGTTTCTCCTTACCTTTGACCTCAAATCCTTTTGGCTGATCCATATATATTTCTTCATCCAAATCTCCATGAAGAAATGTTGTCTTAACATCAAGCTACTCAAGATGCAAATCCTCAATAGCAACTAAAGACAATACAGTCCGTATAGAAGTCATTTTAACTACAGGAGAAAATATCTCACCATAATCAATACTTGGTTTCTGTGTAAATCCTTTCACTACCAACCTGGCCTTATATCTCATCTATCAATTCTCACCTTCCTTTAACCTGTAGATCCATCTATTTTTCAGTGTCTTCTTTCCCGCTGGCAACTCAACCAAATCCCATGTTTGGTTCTCTTTCAAGGAATCAATTTCCTCATTCATGCCTAGCTCCCACTAATTCTTGGATTCTACCTATATTGCTTCATCAAAACTCTCTGGTTCTCCACCATCAGTGAGCACTAAATAGAATAATGAAGGGGAATATCGAATTGGAGGTTTACTTACCCTTACTGACCTCTTGATGGGCATCTGAGACTCATTTTCTGCTTGCTGTCCACCCAAATTCTCTGACAGTGACCGACCTCAGTCACCTCTAGGCCTATAACTGACCAACATCAGTTCCACATGACCAACATCAGTTCCTTCTTGACCGACGTCAGTCACTATATGACCAACATCGATTCCTATATTACCGACATCAGTTCTTGCTTGACCAACGTCAGTCTCTGTGTTTTCCTGTCTGTGATAATTCTTTCTTGTGAGCTCATTTTGGACTGTCACCTCGTCCAATTCTTCATGGCCCTACTTAGAATTCTTTAGCTTCTTGAGCTGATCACTATACATTACTTATTCATTTAAAACAACATCACGGCTCCTAATTATTTTGTTAGTTCCTAGATTCCAAAATCGGAATCCAAAATCATCAGAGCCATAACCAATAAATGTGCACCTCATAGACTTAGCATCCAGCTTCTTTCTATTTTCCTTATCAACGTGCACAAAAGCTTCAGAACCAAAAATTCTTAGAATTGAAAGATCTACCTTTTTACCTGTCCAAGCCTCTTCCAAAATTCCACCATCCAGAGCTGTAGAGGGTCCTCTGTTTATCAGGTAAACTGAAGTATCTACAGCTTCTGCCCAAAACTATAAGGGCAAACCAGCATGCAATCTCATACTCTGTGCATGCTCCAATATTGTTCTGTTCATCCTTTCAACAACTCCATTTTGCTGAGGTGTCCTTGGAACCATCCTTTGCCTGCATATTCCATTCATATAATAGTAACTTCTGAACTTATAGCTGCAGTACTCACCACCATTTTCAGATCTAAGGCACACCAATCTCCTGCCTATTTCATTCTCAACTAAAGCTTTCCAAATCTTAAAAGTGTCAAAAACATCATATTTCTTCTTTATGTAATAGACCCATACCTTTCTTGTAGCATCATCAATGAAAGTAACATAATACTGTGATCCTCCAATAGAAGCTACCTGAGCTGGTCCCCACACGTCTGTGTGAACAAGATCTAACTTGTGCTTCCTCTTTGTTGACCCAGTTTTAACAAACCTTACTCTCTTCTATTTTCCAAAAACACAATGCTGACAGAAATCTAGATCTATGCTTTTCAAATCTGAAAGCTTACCTTTTGACTTAAGAATAGTCATTCCCTTCTCACTCATGTGGCCGAGCCTCTGGTGCCATGACTTTGCATCCACATCTGAAGTAGATAATATAGAAGGAGAATAATCAGTAATACAATTACATAAATAGAGAGTACCTACTCTCTTACCTCTGACTAATACAAGTGCTCCCTTGGTAACCTTCCAAGATTCAGCTGTGAGAGTTACTGTACAACCCTCATCACCCAACTTTCCTATAGAAATTAGATTCTGCTTCAGCACTGAGACATGTATGACATCTTTCAACACCTATGTGTTGCCATTCTACAATTTCAGCTGCACTTTTCCTTTGCCAACAATTTTACAAGGCTCATCATCCCCTAAATAAACTTTTCCAAAATCTCTCTGGATATAATCATTGAAAAATTCTCTATTTGGGGTAGCATGGAAAGAGGCCCCATAATCTAAAACCTAAGATTCTATTTTATTATGTAAATAAAGTGAAAGAGCATCTTGTGCAACAATACCTGCAACTTTTTCTTCTTCATTACCTTCATGCTGATTCTCTTCATTAACTTTCAACCAACAATCTTTCTTTGCATGTCCTCTCTTTCTACAATTCTAGCAGGTTATCTTTCTTTTTCCATTTCTGGATTTGGATCTATTGCTCATCTTTGACTTAGACGTTGATCTCCCATGCTTGCCCTTCTCTTTTTGCCTCCCCCTACTTTCAAAACTTAAAGCATTACCTGATGATTCCCCTGTGCTTTTCCTGCGAGTCTCTTCATTCAGGATTACAGTAACAACATCATCCACTTTTAAAATATTTGAAGCAAATGCAATATTACTAACTGCCATTACTAAGCTATGCCAACTTTTAGGCAAAGAGCATAAAATTAAAAGAGCTTTAATTTCATCATCAAAAACTATTTTGACTGAATTTAATTGATTTACAATTCCATGGAAATCATTAAGATGATTAGATACATATCCACCTTCCTGCATTTGCAAATTAAATAACTGCTTCATAAGATATACCTTATTTGAAGCCGAGGGCTTTTCATATAAATTTGCTAAAGTGTCCATCAACTCTACCATTGTTTTTGCCTGTGACAAGTTAGAAATCACAAAAGATCCCAGACTCAATCTTATAGATCCAAGAGCCTTTCTATCAAGAACTTCCCATTCTTCATCTTCCATATCTGTGGGCTTTTTATCAACCCCACCCAATGGTAAGTACAGATCTTTCTAATACAGATAGTCCTCTATCTGCATTCTCCATAATTGGTAATTCTTGCCATTAAACTTCTCCATTCTCAGTTTGCTTTCTTCTGCCATTGCTTCTCCCACTCAAATAGAAACCCCTGTGAGTGACCTGTAATCAACACACACTAAATAGATCTGAACCACCTGTTAGTGAACCTGAGCTCTGATACCACTTGTTGGAGATCAACCAACAAACTTGATTACTTTTATGTAAGCAAAACACGGAATTAAACCAGAATGATAAGTAACTAGAATCAGAAATAGCAAAGAATAAGAGATACAAGAAACCACCCTGAAAACTTGTATTAAACTCTTCCAGAAGGAAATACAATGAAGAAGCTACACACTTTCTTCTCACATCTCTCAGATGTACAGATCTCTTTCCCTCAAGAGTTTACAATCAATTCCAACAACTTGGATTGATACACACATATACAATATGTCCTGTACTGTTCTCATACACTTACACAAGTATACAAGCTATGAAGATCTATCCCATTATATAGAATTAAAGATCATGAGCAATGAAATATCAACCATTAGATACACCTCCTAATCAAAGGCTCAAAACAGTCTTGCTAAAGATAGAGTGCGGACTTACAACTAACAGCTAATCCTATCATGCAAACATTCTGTTCTATCCATGAAAATAGATTCTGGACGCACAGGTGACCGATGTCGGTCCCTGCCTGTCTGTCTGTGACTAATGTCGGCCGATACATGACCGATGCCGGCAGCTACTACTCGACTCTTTGCCATCGTTGGTGACTGTGTAAATCCAGTAACTTCTGCATCCGCTCATTTGGTGAAGTTTTTAGCTCCACACCTTAACATCACCCAAGCTTACATTATATGATGGCAAAGGTGACCTAAGACATTACCTCAGAGCCTTTCATGCAACATGCTTGGATTATATGTCCAAAAATTGGTCTCTTATGAATTTATTTCCACAGTCTCAAGTATTATACCCTAAAATGGTTCTATGATTTTCCATATAAATCTATCATGACATTCAATCCTTTAGCTGACATGTTATAAATACACTTCTCTATCAACATCAATGATAAGATATCATATGCACGAGTGGCACAATTAAAGTAAAAGTCAAATGAGCCTATTTCCTATTATGTCTTATGATACAAGATAATATTATCCAAATTGCCTAGCCCCATGGTAGACATAGAGCTTCATGATATATTTAAATAGAGTTTATTACCATAACTGTATGAACTATCTTGTTTAAGAAGTTTTCTACATGTATCGATATCTGGCACATAATCAAGGAAAGAGAGGTTAAGATACTATCAATGGGAAAAATTAAGTACAAAAATAAAATTCCATACAAGGTAAGGGCCAAAAAAAAAAATTAAACAAAAGGCCATAATCAACATAGCTTTCGAGCCATCTCCTAGATTGGTTTTATCCATTCCTCAGCATAAAGTCTTGACTAATCTTCCAAAGTCATCAACATAGGATCTATAAAAACTATTAGAATGCAATGCCACATCTCTCCCTACCATTAAAGAGGTTGATATGACACTACCTCTTCCAAATATTTATGATTCAAATGTGTTCTATGAGTATCACAGGGTACCAGTCCATATGAAAAATAGATGCATTAGCCTAAAGCACAAGATACAAGGTCTCATTGAGGCTAACATTATTGATGTGGAAACACACACATAGGAACTAAAAATAAATAAAATAGAGGATAAATCACTAAAACTATTTTTAGATCCTTTCCCAAAGCATACAACAAATGAGGTAGGGGGCACATCAGGTGTTCACTATACATACCAAGTACATCCACCACTAGATTCTTATCACATAGTTATAAAGGAGATACATCCACTACATAAAATTATTGGCATGTATCACACTATAGTGACACCTAGACCACTTATCACATTTTTAGACTAGGAGATTATGTATGAAGACACAACTTTACATGTGATCTTCATATGAGCATACATATACCACCATCCTATTCATAGTTTTATGGTTGACAATGGGTTAGGCATAAAAATGTACACCATGACACTCTTATAACACTTAAGATACATAAAATGGGATATATTCCCCATAGATACAATCATTAGTAGTTTTAGTGGCCATGTTAGAGCTCCATTAGTGAGATTGTGCTTCCATTTTAGGTTGGACCAACACACATAGCCACTCAGTTCCTAGTAGTACCTAGTGCAGGTGTATTTGATATATTATTGGGTAGGTCATGGTTACAACAACTCCAAGCCATACCATTTAATGTACACCGATGCCTAAAGTATATAAATGTTAATTAGGTGGTTAAGGTTGAGGATGTCCCATATGAATATCCTCTACCCATCCCACAGGTAGTTTTGACATAATTTCTAGTTATAGTTCCAACATAGACACTAATTATAGTTCTAACACCATTACCATATATTTCATGGTTATTAGTTATAGTAGAGAGTAAAGGTCCTATTCATACATCATAGTGTTCAATAAAGTCATCAGTGTAGGCTAGGTCTAATCCTACGGTATCTACACATACACACACTCTCCCACAAAGACCATTACTAGAGAGACCCCTAGGTCAGAGATACATAACCAATTCTAGAGGACCTTCCTTTAATCAATTTACACAGAGATTAGTTTTGTTATGTTCTAATGGTTCTCAGCACAAGGCACCTATATCACCTATAGCTTCTTATTTTACCATATAGGTTCCTAAGACCCCTATTGTTTACAGGGCATCATAGTCAGTTCTACATCATCACAACATCATTTCATATGCAACTTCAGACATAAATTACTCTACACAATAGATCATGGGCTCATAATTTCACTTTCACACTGCATGTACGATCATAATTCACCTATTTGACATAGGTCATAGTGATAATAAGTCTCCCATGAGACTCATTGGTTAGTATGGTTCCTCCTCTTGTACATACTTCATTCTCTCTATTTCTCCTTGTACATAGCTTATACTCATAAAATAGAATACTAATATAGCATGCCAAAATACAAAAACATTAAAATATTTCAAAAAACATAAAAATTTATAGATTGTATGTATTTCTATCTTTACATTTTTACTAATTTTTAGATATTACATATTGCTATCTAGATTAGTATAGTTGGCTTTAACATACACATATGATTCACTTGTTCTTGTCGAGTGCTTACATATTACATATAGGACTTAGGTCCACTAAACTGATCCTTACTAGCTATCATCTAATCATTGGGGGCATATACACCAATCTAGGTTTATACATTTGATACATCTGCCCACTTGAAGGCATCTCATACATAGTTTTTACTACCAGGTTATATCTTTACATACCATACATTCAAGTCTATGAATTGATATATCTTGATATTGATCATTATTACTCATTGCTTAGTTTTTTTGTTGACTATCACTAGCTACACTCAACATATGTACATCATATCATTTACATATATTTATAGTATACAATTATACATGCTTTCATTTATAGGTTTTCCTAGAATGGAATTGATTATGTTTCCTATGCTTCTTTGATTTTAAGGACATTTGAATATGCCATTGTTCTTTAGCTCTATGCCACTTCTCTATAGGTATGCCTTAGACATGTGCCCGTGTCCCTTGTGTGTGTTTTCTTGCTTTTATATGGAGATATTTGAACATGTCCTTTTATGTGGCTCTAAGCTTACTTGTTGCTTACATATTTTTATGTCTAAACTTGTCCTTGTATGTATTCATTCTTAGATTTAGTGACACATACCCATATCCCTTGTATTGTGTCCCCTTAGCCTACCTTTTTCATGCCTCATGTGATTTTATATATGCTTCATTGTATTCTTATACACCATGACACTTATATTTGCTTGGTATACACACACACACACACACACACACACACACACACACACACACACACACACACACACACACACACACACACACACACACACACACACACACCAATTTTTGATGCCATGAGGGATATCATGAATCTACCCTTCCTATTTGGGTGTCATGATGGACATAATGCCCCATCCCCCTAGGTATTTACTTAGATTTTATATTATACACATTGATTACATCTATTTTGAAACCCTTGTGTAATTTTATATTACAACATACATCTTACATTATCTACTTATGCTTAGATTTATTTACATTTTGATATTATATTTGTATATTGCATTATAATATCATGACATGATCCAACTAATGCATTTTTTAGAGCTACTTATTTTAAGGATAGTTCTTACACAAGTTTAACAACTACCCTCAAAAGAGGGGTAATTCATAGGGGTTTGTCATAGAGAGTGGGATCCTAATTTTCTATTCATACATAAATTTCAGCACACAAGCTTAGTTTTAGAAATAAGACACATAGTAGACACAAAAAAATAGATACTCAGATGTCATTTGAGATCACCCAAATTTTAGGATAGGTAGACATAAGTGCCCAAATTGGGACACTAGCACCATAAGGTGCTACTATCCATTATAGGGCACTACTATTTAGTAGCCCCAACTTCAGGGCAATCTAGATTATCTAGATCAGTACACTAGGTAAATATAGATTTGCATAGTTATAGTCATAGATTTGATAGTTATGTTCATATTTTTCTCAAATACATTCATTAAAACTCAAATTCATACCAATTTCTTATATTTGGGGGCATCATATATGGCATGATCAATACTACATTCAATTCAGTTACATAGATTCAGTTATTACATGCATAGTTCATATTTAGTAGCTCAAATCCCAAATTGGGGGCATGTGCATGGCACATAGTTTCCATATACTCAGCTACACATAGGTTAATTAGATAGAATGCCAAAATCCATGTCATTATCTATGTTGTATAGACTTTTTATAAAATTATAGGTTGTCACCAAATTCATGCCTTACTCTATCTTTAGTGGTTGGCATTCCTGAGTGGCCTAAAGCTACCTAATATACCCAAGTGGTCATGGAGCTAACATATATAGATAGATTTACTTAGTTAGATACTTTAAATGCTTTATGCAGTTTGGTTACATATGCATCTACTTTGCATGGGTGGGAAATGATTGAGTCATGGCCTACTTGATTTCTCAAACCACCCACATGATAGGGTTAGACACACTTATAGTCTTATCCAAGATATTCATAGATCATGATCCACCGAGTAGGGGTGTGTAATGATGGAGTCAAAATCAGATTGAGTTATTGAGCTACCCATATGAGGATTGAGCAAGTCATCAACTCACTCCAAACTATTCAATGCTATGATCACTATGTATACTCACACACATATGTTATCACAAGGTTCATATACCCAAAGAGGTGTATTCATTACTTTAATATCTCTTTACTTAGCTTTTAATCAATTAGTTTATTCAACATAATCTTTTGAGTTTGATCATCTCTTCAGTAAGGATTAATTTTTGCATGTTTCATTATAGGACATTAATTTGGATCATGTTTCACATACACAAACCCAAGTTCACATACTCAAACTCAGCTACATGAGCTTCACTTCCAAGGTAAGTCTAGGTATGCATCTTTTTAATTTATACTAGTGATTTTGCTTTGCTACATTCTAGCATAAAAGGGGGACAAATATAATCACCTAAAAGTGGTATTTGTATGATAAGAGTGTTTCTTGAATTAGACTATTCCTAACTTAGCCGTAGATCTATCCTAGAGCCTTTTCCATGCTTTTCAAGTCATTGTGCATACCATAAACACCTATATTTAGCTCAAACATAGTCCCAAGATAGCTTTCTCAGATCCTAACCCAGCTTGCCCAATAATCTACTAGGTGGACATTAAGCCACATTTGGGACACTATAGCCATATGGTGCTAGTGTTCCTAACTGGGTACTACTATCTTTATCCCTAACTCTCTTGAATAGATACTTTTTCAAATGTGTGCCCCTCATAAGGTCAACCTAAGAACATTTTATTATCTACACAAGCTATAGATCTCTTTAAATACAAGTCTATTTGACCCATATTCACTAGATGGAAAATAGATGCAAAAGCCTATTAAAACAAAAGATGAGTTGAACAAAATTAAGGTATTTAATCCCTATTATTCCCTACTTATACATAATACCATCTACATTGTCCCTAAGACCAATTTTCAAAGATTTAAAAGCTCAAGCACATCCAAGGCATCCAAGTCCACTCTCATTCTAACATTCACTTGCACTTGCATTAAACACTAGGTGGGTGAACTACATCAGGCTTGATCACTCTTTGGATTATTAGTATGTAGGTGATTCTCATCATAGCCGGGTGTTGAGGTTGTCCAACCTATCATACTAATGAACACACAATTATTGCTTATGTCATACTTGCAAGGATGATTAGGGTTTGCACATTAAATTATGTTTTCTAGGCATAACACAAAGTTCTAGATTTTGTGCATGTCAGAATAAGACATAAAAACACAAGTGTAGGTGCTCCCAAAAAATAGGGTCAATCTTATAAATAAGACACCAGTGCCACATTAAGGACACTAGTGCCACTTTAAGGACACTACAACAATATGGTGCTACTGTCTAGGTGGGGTGTTACTATCTAATGATCAAATAGATCCCAAAATCCTATTGATAATACTTAGAACTATCCAAAACCTAGTTTTTAAAACCTAAATCATCTATGACAGTCATTTTCTAGATAAGTGTCTATTAAAATATATTTATTACTATTTTTGGAAATTCAAAAGAATTAAAAATCCATAATAGATTAGTACTTAATTATTGCTTATTATTTTTCTAATTTAAACATCTCAACCCTTTAATCTAAACATAAGATTTACATAGTTAAACCCTAAAAGGTTAAATCAACTTGCATTGGTACTTTGTCCATTGTCTTCTTCTTTGAGAGGAAACAATGTATGGCTTATGCCATCCTTATCCAAGGTGTAAACATTCTTACTTACATCATGAGTAGTCTTTCTATCATATTGACAAGGTCTCCTTAAGATCAAATGGCATACATCCATTGGCATTATGTCACATAATACTTTATCCTTGTATCCTCCAATCTAAAAATCTACCCAACATTGCTCATTCACAATAACCTACTACCATTTTTGAAGCCATGGGAACTTATAAGGATTTAGATGCAATATTCTCTTTAATCCAAGCTTTTCCACCATTTCCATTACCATTAGATTATTTGTACTACATGAATCAATCACCAATTTATACAACTTACCTTGGAATTTGAAAGTTGTCTTGAATAATTTATTTCTTTGGGAAGGATCCTTCTCCTTGGGTGGTTTTATCAACACTCTCCTCATAAATAAATATTCATCAACTTATAGTTATTTAACATAAGATGGATAATTCACACTCTCTTCTTCTACTTAGACTACTTGATTTCTACTTTCAGTTCTAGAATGACTAGCTTTAGAATTATTTAGACACTCCAAAAACCTATGCCCAACAAATTTATTGCATTTATAACACTTACAAAAGAATCCATTTAATATTCTTCCTTGTTGTGTGTATCCTCCTCTAAAGTATGGTCTTCTTCCTCTGAATCCTCCACTTGAATTAGATACATGTTATTGAGAGGTACTTGGTTATGAATTTTTTCTTTGATATGTGCCTCTTCATCCTTGTTGACCTTTACTTCTATAACTTATTCCCTTGCCCTTGTTTTTCTAATTTTGACTTCTATTTAGCTTGTCTTTTTCCTTTAAAGCATATTGGTTGTAGTCCTCAAGTGTCTTTGGGTTGAATAGGTTGAGTTTATCTTAAATATTTTACCTTAACCCATTAAGGTATCTATAAATCTTCTCTACATCCTCTTCTACATGTCCTGATCTAATTGTCAACTTTTAGAATTACTTAGTATAGTCCTTAGCACCCATATCTTTTTGCTTCAAATTCTGTAATTTATTAAATAGGTTTTTATTATAGTCACTAGGCAAAAAATTTACCTTAAATTTTGCTACCATCCTATCCCAAGAATTAATCTTGGATTTGCCTTTATTTATCCTTTTATCTTATACATAATCCCACCAAAGGGTTACATGCCCTTTTAGTTTTGTGTAAGAAAATTTTACCTTGTTGTCATGTTGTACATTCTCATAATCAAAATATTTATCCAAATCTATAATCCAATCAATAAGTTCCTCTCCATATAGGCTACTTACATAGATGATAATTTTTATCTTTAGTTTAGACCTCTATCCCATGACTACTTTCAGTAACCAATCAATTACTTCTTCCTCGTGATCTACTTCTTATTCTTCCTCATCTGGTGCTTGTGGTTCTTCTTACCTATCACTGATATCCCCTATTATAACTCCTATTCTATGATTTATCTCTTCTATTATAAGCCTTACATTAAAATTTAATCTCAGGTTTCTTAACACCTCCAAGATTGCATCTCATATATGGATACCTACTCTTCCACCTCTTCTTGGGTTCCTCCTAGGTGGAATTATGGCTTCTCAACTCAAATAACCAAAAAACAATCAATTTAATCCTATTTTAAAAGAGTGTCACCTTCCTTTAAGTCTCATTCAATTATCTAACTAGCTTTGACTGATACCAATATAATGTAGAGGGAGATAGAGTTTACAACTTTCGTACTAGTTTCTTTAATTAGACCTTATTATTCATATCCCTTCCAAATCACTTATCTTGAATATTAATAAAAACACGGGGATTAAAAACAAACCAAACAAGTTTTAGATTCCCCATTAATCCCTTACAACTTGCTACAATTTTTTTTAGACTAACTCTCAAGGAAAGTTTATTAACTCAACAAGACCTTCTAGCAATTAGGCCTCAATTATGTCTCTATAATAGTCAAATTGAATTTTGGATATAAAATGATCCACACATGAAAAATCTTAAAGAAACCTCTTAAAATAATTTAATAACAATAATTACAAGTTTCAAGTGAAATTTTGAGTGTTGAAAATGTTTCTAGAGTGTATAACCACAAATTATCAAAAAACCCTAGATAGGGTTCTACACAGACTAAGAGGCTATAATTCAAGATTTTCTAACTAAATATTGTGTTTCAAGGACTAAAAAAACCATAATAAGGTATTTTAAATCATGGATCAACTATATTAATTGAAGGAAAACACAACAATACTAAAAATAGACCCATAAATTCAGAATACTTGATTGACTGTACACAAAATGGTAGTGTACAAGACTGTGTGCATAAAAATTGAGATTTGAATGAGATATTTAATTATAAATAGATTAATAATCATAATTTTTTTTTCCATAATCAAGTATAACCTATCCACTTCACTTCCAATCTCCAAATAACTTGAATTGGACTAAAGAAACACCTTTACTCTTCTAGGTTTTTGACTGTGCTAAATACAAAATTCTCAAAGTTGGTGTTTGGTTAACTTCAACATGTATTTAGATAATAAGAGATCAAATTTTTTAAAATAAAAAAAATATAGACATATATATATATATATATATATATATATATATATATATATATATATATATATATACATATACATACATACATACATACATACCAGGAGTGTAAGGGAATTCACCATACTCTCTCTAAAAGCATTCTCAATTCATTGATATTCTTGGACTTAGACAATCATACACATAATTTCAAGCCAGGAAGTCTTATTGTTCCAATTTTTATATTATCCTTGGTTTTATTTAATCACTCTATATATTTATACATTAGAATTATACTCTCCTCAAATCATATAATGCATTTTAAAATCCTATAATGTCTCTAACTGATTCTTGATAACTCCAACATAGATCAATTCTTGAAGGATCAATATTCTTAGGTGTTATATAAGATAGAATATGGATAACATGACAAATAAAGAGTGTCAAAACATAAATACAATTATAATATATAAAATACCCCTATACATACAAAAATCCATTAGTAGGATGAACAACAACATAGAAAAGACCTTAGAAAACTAGTTAGAAATTTAAAAATTCAAATTGGTAGTTTTGGTGGGAAACCACCAAATGAACTCCAATTAAAATTGGGAACTAATCTAAGACCTATAAATTATGTAAATCACTACCTTAGACCTCTTAATACTTATAATACACATTAAAAATCCAAAATTTGAACAATTAAGCATCAAAATGACTTTTTAGGTGATGTTTCTACATTAGTCGCTTTTAGGAGTTCAATGTATGTGTGTGTGTGTGTGGGTGGGGATCATGTATCTCATTTTTATAATAAACACAAAACATTATAATATTTTTACAAATTAAAACCTAATTTTATTATAATAAAAGGAATATAATATAATAACTTATTTTTGTGGAGGTGTAGTTATTTTCAAGGTATTTTAAGTTTAATATAAGGAGTTTTAATTTGAAAGGTACAACTTAGACATTAGATTCCACAACTAAGGATACTTAGGTATTCATCCTTTTCATTTAAGTCTTTAATTAATAAATTTATCATAAAGTTATATTTGATCTAAGGGGGATATTGATGAAATAACAAGTCAATCTAAGGTACGTATCTATATCTCTAAACACTTTATTTTATTTGGTTAATATGCATATAATAGAGTAGTGTGTTGTTATTTTTTTCTCCACGTTTAGTTTAGCTTATTCTATATTTTCATGCCAATATATCCTTAGTTAAATACCTCTTGGTTACAACCCTTACTTTAGATACCTCCAAGTTATTTTCCAAAGACATTTATCTCTCTTTATATTACCTATTTTACATCTTGGATATATGTTTCATTTTCTCATCATATCCTTGAATATGTTCCCTAATTATATCTTTGATACCCAATTTTAAACATAGATGTTTATTTCAACCTCTACCTTACTTTTTCATTGGCATCAATTTTATGTATGTTGGATCAAGTATGGTATTTTCCCATTTCCTATATTATAGGACATTTATATTACTAATTGCATTTCTCCATCATATAAATTTTGCATACTCTTTTATTACTATTAAAATTTTGGTATAGGGGTTTATACACTTCAATAGATGGTAGACAGTAATAAAATTAGAGTTTAATAGCTCATGTGAGCTTCCCTTCTTATGAAGGCATTCTCTAAATGTATTAGTAGTATTTTGTATATACTTCTTGAATTAAAGTTAAGACATGTTTACATGTGACCCTATTATACTAAAAAAAATCCATTCAAATTTCAATACCAATTTGGGAATTTTTATTTGATTTTAATTGTTTAATTTTCCATAATGTAACATTTGGATCCAAAACACAATGTAAAAGGCACATGAAATTTCATGCGGGAATTTTTTTTAAGATGATGTTTGTGGATCCAAACTATAAATTAAAAGATGTAATTTACTATTCATTATTTTTTATAATGAATTAATTTTAATTAAACTCAGAAAAAATGTTAAAAAAAAGAGTGCTAAAATAATGTCGAGGAGGAGTACCAAGGAAAAACTATGTATTCGGAGTCATTGACTAAATTATTTATTTATATAATTAATTGTGTTTTGCATGTACACTCACAATTAATATTTTAAAAATGCCTAAATAATATATTCAAATGTGGGCCAACTCTAGTTACAGTTAAATTACTCCTAGTTTAAGTTAGTGAAATGGATGGCTTTCCAATTTTCTTTGTGGGTGGAAAGATTGTACAAACATAGAAAATATGAATTTGGTAAATGGGGTTTCTTATTTCTTTCAATTTCTTAGAAGGTTCCAAATTTGTGTGTGGGATATGTAATTTTATATAATTGAATAATGAAATGTAAGCAAGCGGGTGAGATCAATATTTGGCTTTGTGGGTCTTGATGATCCTTATTTTAAAAATATGTATTATTGTTCATAGGTAAAAGAGCCATTAATATATACAATTTTATTGGTTATGTGCAAATTATGGTGTTTCTATTTAAAAAAAAATGATGTAGATGGAATTTGTACCAAATGTATCCATTCTAAGTTTTAAGGAGACTTTGGGCTTTCAAAGAATAATATTTATCCTATTACATCTACTAATCCTAATTCCTTATTTTGTGAGAGGAATAATTTCATACCATTTCCTTGAGACCCAATTTATTCTATAAGTTATCTAACTTTATTTCACCATGGAATTTTCACCTTCACCTTCACCTCCATCCTTTTCTTTTCTTCTCCCATTTTTAGCTTTCACTATTTCCCATATTTATTTCTTTTTTTTTCTTTCTAGTTAAAAGTAAACAAAAAACCCAAACAAAACCCATAAATTTTAAGGGATATACCCCTCTCAAATTCAAAGGAAAACCACCATCCCAATGGTTATTTATCCATTTGTTTCCAATTTTTTTTGTCTCTACCCATTAGGCAAGTCATTAAATCAAGAAAAATAGAAGCAACACAAATGTTTGCTAACATTTTTTGTTGAATCTACTAAGGATCAAAGTGATGGTGGAATTGATTTTAAAAACATCAAGGAGCCTCCCATTAAATTTAACTTGGTGAATCTACTATAATGAGGTACCCAATTCCCATATCTTTTTTATTCAAGAAAAGGCATTAGTTCTACCCAACCCAATTTTCCTCCCCATCCCATGGGGAATATTTTTTGAGCCTTTGGATTTATCATAATATAGTGAATTTGCTTCTAGTACAAGGAATAAATTCCAAAAATTTTATGGATAAGTTTCTCAAAATTCAAATAATCATATCTATACTTTCATTGTGTCATGTGGCATTTTTGGAGTTGTTGAAGAAAATGTATCATTGAGTCTTTTTGTTGAAATCCTCATTGAGCTTGATATAAAGTGGTTATAACACCTAAAATATGGATGCATTATAGAATTAAAAACCATTAAATAAGACAAACCATATATTTATGGGAGCTATAGTCCTTATTTTCTTAATTCTAGAATAAAAAAAATAAAAATAAAAGAAATAAAAATCATGATAGAATTTATGGCACACTTAAAAAATTGCTAACGTTGATTCCTCCTACCAATAAATAAAGCACCAACAAATAAATTTGTTTTTTTACTAGTTATCTTCATCTTGAAATCCATTTATTAAATATAATTAAATTGTGTAATGTGAAAGATGTACAAAAACAAGTAGTTCAGATTTAAGATGATATGATCCTATCTAGAAAATTTACAAATAATGAATGCACAATAGTGCCTCTCATGAATTAAAAAATCATCATGAATGAATCAAATTCTCCACTAATAAAATTTAGGAGAAAATTCCCAATCATACATAACAATTTTCAAAGAGAGAAAGATTAAGAATTTTGCCATTATCTCACAATTGTTTCAATTTTATTATCTTTAGTAAACTAGATTTATTTGAGGAATTTTTGAAAGAACCGCACGATGTTTTTTTTTTCTAAATTACATCATTTTTTACATCATGAATAAAATGATAATGAATCATATATATTTATTTATGAATAATATAATAACACTCGTTCACTTTCCCATGAAAATAATGATAACTATCCTACCCAATAAGACAATCCAATGGCATGCCTCACTTTTTCAATTTTTGCATTTAAATAATATAATAGCACCATTTATCATGAGGAAGATAACAAAATTCATTCATCACCAGTTTTATTCTCTTTCCAAAAAACATATCACTTTATATGTGTTTGTAGATGATCTTCAAATGTTTGACTCGACTTGCATATGCTTGCTCCTAGAAATGGAAACCTCCACTTTGGAGCTTTATGAGGAACACCCCAAAAAAGAAGAATAAAAAATGAATAAAGGAAAAGAGTAAGTACATGAATAAAATTTACTAAATCACACTAGTGGGAAATAATAAAGTGGTGAGATTAAACATAAGCCAAAAAAATTAATAAAAGTTAAACACCACTCAATAGGAAAGAATACTAGAGGATTTTTAGCATCATGCAATCTTTATTCAAAATTAATTCCTTAAATTATCTAAGGAATATTTTATTTATATATGGGAAAAAAATCCTCTTCCTATGTCTACCTTTGAAGTAGGTCTCTTTAGCAATAAATCTATGAGATTAGATGTGCCATTCTTTGTATTTTATTCCCAACCTCTAGGGGATTCTAAAAACACACTACATGACTAAAAATAGAATTTTCATATTTAGGAGACAAAAGTTTTCAATGCAATTCATAAAGATAATGACCTATCCTCCATCATATAGGAACACCTTGGATATTGAAAATAATCATATTTTATCAAGTTATCCCCTCTTCCTGTAAATTTGGATCAAGGCCTTGATTATAGGTAGATCCAAAATTTCTTTCCAATGTATGAGATTGTGTTTTTCATCTATTCTAAGCATTCCCCAAATTATTAAAATCAAAATGTGAGACTCTAGAATCCTTTCCAATTTATTTCTATAGATCCTACATATTTCTACCCAAACCAAACCTCAAGTTTCTTAGGTTCCCTATGGATTTGGTTTAATTTACCTCTACAATTACTCCAAAGTAGTTAATAAAAGGACTATATTTTTATGAACTATTTAATGGGTATGTAAACCCTTTTTAGGCTTTTTTTTCCCTTGTGCATAATTTTTTGGCTTGTTTTCTTTCCTAATATTTTTTCTTTTTTGCATGAATGTGTGTGATATTTAAATAATTTTAAAATTAATAAGAATTTTTTACCTTTTCTTTAGTTATCTCTTGTGCTCACAAGGTGTTATTTACCAGAGAACTCTTAATTTTGGAGAAATTGATTATTTTTATGGGAGTTACAATCATATTCATAATGAAAATTTAAAGTAAGAATACCATATCATCAAGATTATCAAAATAAAAATTAGAGGATGCCAAATATTTTATAATAGTTTTTTTTAAAAATAAACTATGTGCATGTTCACCTAAATAGACATTAAAAGGAGATGCTTAGTGCAAATGAAATAAATAAGATAAATATACTTGTATATACTTATTTATTTAAATATATGCTTGAGTTATGATGTGTATAAATGTAGATAATACCTATTTAAACACCTAAAACCACATTTGAATTCAATGGTAGCATTGGCAAGATTTGTTTTTTCATATATCTAGGTTGAGATAGCTTCAATGGTCAAAATATTATCATACTTTATTTAGGAAGATAAATTTTATTCAGTCTATGATAATGAAATATTTACATGTATAACTTTGGCAAATATCTATAAATAAAATATAGTGTCATTGGGCTTGAGAAAATAATAATTTATTGGGCCCAAAAGGTCATCTATTGAGGTTTTTATATATGACAGGAAAGTAGCTTCATGGAAAAAGTGAATATGGAGAATAATTTCTTTTCATGAGAAGTAAGTCAGTAAAGTTATATTTAATCCACCAAATCTAATAAGAGGAAGGAATTCCATCTAAATTCTATAGATTGGGTATCTAAGTTCATTAGAGAAGCATGTATTTTTAAGGAGTAGAACGTGTATTATAAACCCTAATCCACCACTTCCCCATGTTAAAGATATGACTAAAGTTGATCCACTCCTTAACCTTACAAATGAGGATATGAATATTTGGCCTCACAATTTTGAATTGAGATTGAGGGCAACCTTGTGAGCTAGAAGGATTCAACTGACATTGTGAGTGATAAATATTGACAACAATCCTCTTACCTTCAAAACTGCCTTAAATTCTCATTTATCTATATCTAATATTAGTAATGTATGTGTTGGAGAATTAGAATCATTTGACTTATTTGACAATATTTTTTTATTTTTAATGCTTCACATAACAATAAAGTTATATTACTTCTAATTATTAGTCAAATCAAGTCTCTTGAGCCAACCCATGATCACTTGTAGTGATCGATAAAGAGAAGAAAATAAATTGGGTCCTTTGTCAAACTACATTTATTGATGCAACTATTTAGAATCCTTGGGATAATAAATCCAAATCCATGGTCAATTTTGGTGAAGATGAACACACTTGAATTAATTAAAATAAATCTATGGCTATTAAAATCCTATATGCATCTCATAAGGCATGTAAATTGTGTGACAAAATGCCTAATATAATCTCATGGAATACAATTGATTCATGATATGCACATATTGGATTTTTTTAAATAAACCTTGAAGTATCTTTAGAAAATGCATTTGGTGTATGTAAAACCAATGCCACATCCCTTGCTAACATCAGCATGTCCTATACCAAAGTGAGAGATTTGAAAAAGAGTATGGACATCCATTGAACCATAATTTAAACTATTTTAAAAATGTAATAGGGTGGATTTGGATAGATTCATGTCTATTGTTCCCAATGGGTTGGGTCAATTGGACCTTGAAAACATGTGATGTGTGAGAACAAAATATGGAGGAAAAAACACATGAAATGTGCCCATTAAACCAAGTCTACTAGACTATGGAATCACATCAAAATTTAATAAGTGGTATAAGGTGGGAATACTACTCTAAGTGTGAAGACACACAATGAGGAAGTTAAGTGTCAGATGATGACTTTATTAAGGATGGTTATCTTGAGGACATTTGGTTGAGTAAATCATTTTAACCCATTAGTTATTTTGATGACACTTGGCTGATTCAAAAGGTTGTAAGTTATTTTCCTTTGTTTTATAACGATAAATATGAAAAAGTACAAATAATTAGAGGAATTCCTCATCACACAAAGAGAGCCCAAGCAATGTACTTCCATTCAAATAAACTCTTAGATGAATTGTGTTCATTGGTAACAAGGCCATGTGTGGACACAAAAGTAAATGAATGAGCATATATAAAATAAATTTACTTTGATAAAATAGTTACAAGAAACCAAGATTGAACATGTTTGATATTTTTTAGATATTATAATTTGGTTCATGTCACAAGCTGCCTGGAGTTTATATGGAAATCAATTATATTATAATGTTAAAACTTACTTATATTAAACTAAAAAAGGATAAGGGATCTTATAAATATAATAAGGCCCTCCAAATCATAATTTTGGTTGTTTTAAAGATAATAATTACTCTGTAACTTGTAGACACTTAAAATTAGTACAAGCCCATCGTTTATGACACTTATTGTAATTATACACATATAGACTATTAATGAAAAATAAGGTATCTACTATCACATTTTACTTGGGTATTCTCTATTTTATTTGTAAATTTTTCTATATTGTTATTAATATTTTAAATTTGTCTCACATATTCCAAATTCTTGTGTTTTGCCTTTATGGACAATTTTGTTATTTTTGGACAAAGTCAGACCTGCATTCTTGTTTGTAATGAGTGAACTTGTCTAGGGAATTTATAGCATTTTATTTGGGTAATTTTTTATTTTAAGATTTTTTTAGTTGTTGGATCTTATTTTGGATCATATTTTGAGTTCCAATATCTCCATTAATTTAAGGTTAAAACCTCTATAAATACAAGGGTACTTTAAGGCATTTGGATGACACTCCTCACTTTCAAAACTATTTAAATATTTTCATGTTCTATCTATAGATTTTATAAAATTAAATTCAAAAATTTCAAAGGATAAATTCATGTTTGTATTCTCGTGTCAAGGTAAAATAAGATAAATATCATCTAGAATTGCATTCACAATTTCACACATACATGTAAGTGACAAAAATGTATTTGTGTTTGAGCACTCTTTAGAGTATTGGCAATGTGCGAAGTGCTTGGTAACTCAAGAAGGATTGATCAAGGTTATTCAAACTCAATATTATTTTAGGTATCTCTTATTTGATATATATTTGGATTTTGTGTAGGAATATAGGTTTTGGTATTTCAAGTATCTCTGCATGATATTCTAGGTCTGAAGGTGCATCAACACCCCTAATTAATACAAGCATGAGTGGTGAAATACTCTGATTTTTCATCATAGTCAACATAGATGATTCCATAGTAAATAGAGATACATGGGCTATGTTTATGTCAAAAAAGAAAGGTCATGTCCAAGAATATTCTTATATTTGTTCTCTGATCTATCACTATTAGGGTTATGCATTTTTTGCCTTTTCATGTCATTCATCAATCAAAGTCAACTGATCGAAGTATGCAGTTAATGGACTTGAGTGGCCTAAATTATTGTCTATAAAGTGTGAACCTATCCATAAATATTTTTAGATTATGTACCTAATATTAAGCATGCATAGTCATACCCTTTTTTAATTTCCACTTTTACATATTTTTAACAATCAATAGGAAACCATATTTGAGCTATGTATGTTTCTTCTTATTGTTTTTCAAAAACATTAGTTTTACATATTTAGAAAATTTAAAATCATAATTTATAATATTTTATATATTTATCATTTTATATTTATCAAATTTTACACATATTATTACTCAAACATTTATTTTTAAATAAAAAATAGGGTAAAATGTATTGTTGAACCCATATATTTTTTATCATTGCCTTTTTTGTCATAAGGTTTCATATTAATTTATGATTTATATTTAAAAAATAATTGATTTTTGATTTTTTTTTTTAATATCATTTTTAATTTCAAAATTTCTTTTTCTTTTTGATTTCCCTGGTATTATATTCTAGTAGTTTTAAAATTCATAGGATTTATCATTCTAGGCAAAGTGATTTTCAATTTTAACTAAGTCATGGTGTGAGGGGTACTACTCTAACACTCAATCCATTAGACAAAAATATATACAAATTTAGTTTTCATTTACCTCATGGTATATAAAATAAGCACACAATTTTATTTTTTATCCATAAGAAGCCTTTGACTATTTACTCTTGTAATGCATTAGTAACCAGTTAGCCTCAAGAATTTACACTCAATGTACTATAAAGATGGGATAATGTGGATACCAGATGGTGTAATTATTTGAATTTAGTGCCTTTTTATCCAAGTTCACTATTTTACAATTGGGATTATTATATCTAATAGCCTACAAAGTAAACACACCTTGCATAGTTACACATTTTGACATACTTTCTTTCTTGGCATCATCGATTGTTCGTTATTAGTAAGCTTGGTGTTTATCATATTTTATATATTATGGGCCAAGAAACATAAAACAAATTATAAATATTAAATTCCCATAGGGGTTCATCCTTTAAATTTCCTCTTCTCTAACAATGCTACACCTAATATTTATGATAATGATTGGACTAATGATCTCACTTGTACAATTTATGATGCTTATAATGTCAATAAAGAACATGATTTTGATATATATTATTATGATTATAAGTATGGATATACTATCTAAAATCAATATAACTGGTATAATAGTGAATATGATAGTGAAGAGGAAAATGAAAAAATGAATTTATAAATTACAAAGCAAATTCCTCCTTTGTACTCCTCTTTTCATAATTAGAGCATAATGATAATGAATATATTCTTTAACTTAATATCTCACTTGGATCCAAATGTGAATAATCAATAATTAGTAAATCTTTTTTAACTTTTAAGTATTCTACTGCAGGACATCACATTAATCAACATAAACTACAAAAACATAGCCCTTACATAGAAATGTCAAATGATATGAATGAGTGTTTTATTCCCTCATCCTATTTAGAAAATGTAGATGATGTAAATGTATGTAATATCTCAAACTATCCTCTAGACATGGTTAAGATATACAATATTTTGATAATATTTCTACTCCCTTAGAAGTTACAAATAACATTATGACATCTCATTATACATCTTCCCTTTCTGTTGAAATATAAAAGTATGAAAATTAATGTGATATACAAATAAAAAAAGATATTATTTTTTTATATTTACAAATTGATGATCATGACATACTATGTAAATATTCTCAATATAGTCATGTTATATTCATATAATTCAAGTCTCATGATAACACTAATTTTGATGTCTCTACCTCATCTCCAAAATCAAAATAACCTAATGAGAATCAATGTGATATTTAAATTTATATACAACCTCAATGTAATAATATATGTAATGATTCTAAAGTTAGTACTTATTGTGGCAACATGACCCCTTTTCATGGAAATGGGGACCCTTCTTTAAAATTATCAAAACCAAAACTCTCGAGTCTATTCAATTATTCAAACCAGCTTCGTCTAAACCAAGACCTTAAAATATTGCATCACCTTGATTTCCCAAAATAATGTCAAGCCTTATTTATTTTATGACTCAGGTAGGTCTCTTGTTTTAAGTATTTTTAGTGCTAACCTTGTAGGTCAGCTTTCAAATAAATTCTCTAAGTCTTATTCCTTTCCCAGAGTAATAGACCCAATGCCCTTCATGTAAAATAACATATTACTAGCAGTCAGGTAATGTATTAATGGATTGTGCATCTTTTCATTTTTATCAAGTCATTCTCATGGGATTTATAAAATAAAATAGATAAATGGAGGAATTCCACATCATAATTTGTTAGAGTGGTTAGTCCCCTGGACTTATAAAAAATGTTAGATCCTAAGAGAGCCCAAACCACTTAGAGGGTGCCACATTACACCATGTTCAAGTGGCTAGTTCCCTAGACTTTTTAGAGATGTCAAATCCTAGGAGAGATAAATCCACTTAAAAGGCACCACATTGCACTATGTTAGAGTAGCTAGTCTCTCAGACCTATTAGAGATGTTAGATCCTAATAAAGCCTAACCCACTTAGAGGGTGCCATATTGTACCATGTTAGAGTAGCCAATCCCATGGACTTATCATATATGTTAGAGCTCAAGAGATCCTGTACCATTTAGAGGGTGCGATGTTGCACCATGTCAAAACAACCAGTCCCTTAGACATGTTAAAACTTAGGAGATCCTAGTCTACTCAGAGGGTGCCACATTGCACCATGTTAGAGTGGCCAGTCCCCTGGACCTATTAGAGATGTCAAATCTTAGGAGAGCCCAACCCATTCAGAGGATGCCACCTAACACAACTAAGCATATAAAAAGGTGGCCACCCAAGGCCTTATAATGGTCTGAATGGAGACTAAAAACTAATCATAAGATTCTGTGTGTCCCTAAGTGACACCTTACCCTTACTAAGGGTATGAAAAGAGGTATGAATCTATGCTTGGGTGATGACCATTAATAGGATGTCTGATAAGTAGATAACACATGGCATAAGGTAGGAGTAAATCAGAAGGATTCAAGGAAATGTGATTGCATGCCTACCATGCACTAGGCATTAATGGAATAGAACCCTGGCCTGATTAGACAATTTTAAAACATCACACCACCATTAATAAATTTGGTTGGTAGTGAAGGATTGTGAGGTCTGAATTTAACTTTGGGTTAGGAAATAAAGAGAGGAGATCTAGCCACCAAATCAAATTTGAATTCAAATCAGGTGAGCCACCAAATGCCATTAATATAAGGGGATGAATGCATGATTTTATAAATATCCTAGGGAAAGATCACTTATGGTTATCAGTATATACCTTCAAGATCAATTCAACTCCTTGCTTTCTAATTAAAAGTGAAATACCCCTACATTTTTTCCCCTTACACCTAGTACCTTATTATTGGCCTCCATTTTGCTATAATGGCTACATACTCCTCAAAACCTAAGGCTAAAATGAGTACCAAGATACCCTATTCCCAAAAGGCTTGACCTAGTTTAAGCACTATAATGACATGTTAAAATTAATTGAATAGGGCCCTAGGGACTTACGTTATGACAATGATGAATAGGAAAAATTCAAAGACACCCTTTAGGATTATAATAAATGTAACAGTCATAGGAATAAACCAAACTGAAGGTGTTCCCCTACACTGACTTGTTTATCAACCTACTTATCACTACCATTTGAGTATAGAATGGATTCCATGACTATTTTCCTCACCTAACTCTTGGAACCATATCATTGACATCTCTATAATTGCCTACAAGGCATATTACTCCCAAATTTCACCTTCTCTTATGATGTTATGGTGATGAAAACTTGGATTTATACCTTACAAATATACGATGTCCTATAGGACTATAATGAGAACTTAGACACTAAGTGGGTCAATAAGGAGGACATAAATGCATACATAATTTGTGCCTTCTAGGAGGAGGTCTAGGTGGGTATGATCCTATTTAACCAATTATTTAGGGCCCAAGACTGCTTACATGTTAACAAATTATGGGTACCCATCCTCTATATGATCTTCATAGGATCCAAAGTTCTAGGTATGAGAGGGATAATCAACTTAAATTTGCTTAATTCTATAGTTAATGCTCAAATAGGAGGGAATTTCTACATGATAAGATACCTCATAGATGCGGTCTATGGGACACTCACTTTCAAGCCATCCACTTTTACTATGTGGGTTTTTGGGGGCTCAATGGTCTATGTAGTCTATTATAAACTATATGAACACTATTACTAAAACCACATTTGAGCCATCTATGAACACTTATGCTCAATGGTATATAATGTGATCAATGAGACCCTAATGCCCCATTTATCATAGGCAATCTAAGACTCCACTATTACCATTAAAGACTATTAGTACTATAGGGAGGACACCATGATTCAAGTCAAATGCATTATCAAGTAGCCCCTTCACTTTCCATATTTCATAATAGATCAATTAGTAGAGTAAAATATTTATTATTGGTTGGTAGAGGGTATTTTTTACTCTTTCAGTGACCACCAGTAGAAGGCATGCCTGCCATTCCTGATCTCCATTAGGTACTATGTTTACAAAGCCTTCCCTCCCCTCCATAAAATGGATGTCAAGAGGGAATTCTTCATCCTATGGAGAGATGAGCTATGTCATTGGAACTTTAAAGACATAATTATATTTCCCCTAGTGAGGTACTTAATGTGCCTCAACATCAATTATGGCTACCAAGCAGAGGATGATGATGAGATCTACTTAGATGCTATGAATGACTAGGAGGTGTTATCCTAGATCATGTTTTAGAAGATGAAGAAAGTAAAGAAGGTCTAGGCAAGCTCATCTACTTCCCCTAAATATCTTACTCACTCTACATAGGATCCAACTCTGACTCCTCCCACTATCTACAAGAATATTTTACAAGACACTCCACCACCTTCTCCTCCTTGTGTTCCAACTCTAGCCCTACCTCTTATAATAAATATTATAACTCATCCCCCACCTCCTACAATATATCCTAATCCTCATGCCCTAGATCCACCTCCTCTTCCTCCATTAGCTCTAGTATCTTCACCAGAACTGAGCTAAACCTACATTACTCAATGATATGTAAACCAAGTGAAAGTGACTCAACCACTAACACCTCAACCCTAGCTTAGATAGACCTTGAGGTTTAACATCACCAACAATCTAGAGACAAGCATATAAATGGGATCCCAACAAGAACCAATATAGGTTCTACCCATTATACCTCTTTTTCCCTCCATCTCCCTTCCACCCTTCACTCTTGTCACCTTACATCTCCCAGTCATGACACCCCTTAGTTCTACTCCCTTCACACAATCTCCCCAAGTGGTGCCTCTTCTTTTCTAAATTTCACCCCCTCTATTGTTTACTCAAGTACCTTTAGCCTTATTCCTCCTAAGCATCCTCACCTCTTCATTTCCATTTTCCCCATCCTTTCCATAACCTAGAACCTCCTCAATGCCTTCATTGGGCATGCCCTCAGTCTAGGTACTTTTAGACACATAATATTTAATGAGCATGGATAAAACCATTAGGACTAATTATCTAATGGAAATAACTATCTTAGCACCCTCTTTAATCACCCAAACACCTCCCTTGGTGATTTAAGATCCTCCAAAGTTGACCCCCATGAATTTCTCTATCTTAGATAGTCCTTCCACCAAAACATTTGGAGCTAACTCATGTAAGAGACCCAATAAAAAGTAGAAGCCAACTCACCCTCAAGATTTAATTCAAAGACATTTAAATCCACTTTAGCCTTCTCTACTGGCCCAAATGATTCCTTCAACCCTACTCATGGTGCCTTAGTATATTTCTCCCTACCCCCTCTTTCCATTATCTCAAGCTTTTAGGGATTTGGATTCAACCAGCCAATCTATTCCCTTCTATTAAACACTATTCTCCCAGTATATATTGACCCTCAAGTGGGCATGACCTAGTAGTAGTGGTGGCATAGATGTTCCTACGGGCCTCACCTTTCATCCTTCCTCCCTTCACTCCCATGACTCCTCCTCCTCCATTGCTTTCCTCATTTACCCCTTACACTTCCTTCATCTCCCCTCTAACTCATCCTCTAACCTTCACCACCATCTCATCCACCCCTCTGACATGTCCTAGAACCTAGGGAATGGTTCCAAGGTTATAAGAAATTAAAATGACAGTCCAAGTTGAATTGAGATTATAGTGGAGCTTTAAGCGAGCCTTAGGAAGCATGAAGAGGACTCTAATGTATATGTTCATCTAGAAAGATAACCCGATGGTATGGCAAACCCAAATAGATTTATTCTCCCTCACCAAGGTGAGGACTTCTATTGGGGAAGAAAATATGGCTGAAGATCTACTCTATGTTCTCTGAGAAACCCATGATATGTCAGAGAAGCTCCTCATGGACATGAAACTATAGGTTTAGAAACTATAAGCCTAGGTGAAGAGCTCCTTCCCCACTAGGTTAATTGGGTAAGTCAAGGATGCCCTCTTCTTACTCTTCTTAGTTCTAGGGAAATTGGTGGAGATTATGGTAGAGACCAATGTACTTATCCAATAAACTTAGACTTATATAGAGAGGATTACAAAGATAGATGAGAAGTGTAGGAAGCTGTTGTGGTGATCAATAAATGTATGTTCCTAAAATTGAAACTAATGCCCACTTTAGACTTGGGGTTGTATCATACATATTTCAGGCACATGAAAATGGCTATGGGGGAATGGTTGGTTGTGGCTTGTATTATAATAAGACCCTTAGAGGAGGGTAGGAAAAATATATTGACCTACTTTAAAGAGGTCAATATCTTGTGTTATTCCATCTGAATGGAACCCTGATGGATTGGGGAGAATTTGGAGTCCACCTGGGTCACTTCAACTAGGTCATGAGGGAGAAGGTTGCCAAAGCAAATAGTTAAGGGGCTTGGGTGGTTATTGAGATATCAACATAGTCCATGGAAAGCATCAACCAAGTGTCTAAGGTTTAGGTGTCCATGGAGGCTCCCTTCTATCTATACCAAAGGTTGATGACTCAAGCTAAGGTTATATTTAGGGAACCCCCAATGACACTTGTTAAGATGGATTGAGAATTTGACCTCATGGTAGCCATATTGGAAGCTAGGGATGTGAGATAAAAGTAATTGGGAGCAAAATCTTCATGTACACCTCTACATATTAACTAGGTGGTCCCCTATGAATCATTTTGAGGGCTTGAGGGGATTTATTTTTTTGAATTTTAAATTATGGTTTTAACTAGCATGAGTGTCCATCATGGCCCAAAATGTGAATCTCACACTATTTGGAGGTGAATCTCATCCTAGTATATATAAAGCAAAGTTGTATTGTAATTTAATGGTCAACTAAAATTTTCTCTAAAGTACTATTAGATTATAGCTGAGATTTCATCAAAATTTTCCTTCATCTCTTATTACTGTAGAGTTGGCCATGATTGATTATTGCAATAACACTTGATTCTTTTTGATGAATAATTTTAGTTTTATACAAAGGGCTTGTTTTGCATCTAAATTATCTTTTATCTCCATTATAAATGCTTGATAAGGCTAGATTAATCAAAATAATACCTTGATGTTATATGTATGCTATGGTTATGATGTGCTTGTCTTGTTTCGCTAAAATTTGTCTATTTCAAGTCTAAAGAAAAATAGAGAAGAAGGATAGGGATAAGTGATTAGAATGAACTTGAATTGGTTTGTGCACCATATCTAGATGTTGTGAGCACTCCTGTTTAATTAGGGAGGACTACCTATAAATAAGAAAGCACTACCACAAAATGTTTGTTAGTAGATAAATGAGTGGGCTACTAAGCTACACACTTATTTCAGGAAGTGTCAAACTTACTTAGAGATGACAGTCCACTTTTGAGAGATAAAAGAGTAATAAATAGCCAAGAGAGAGGAAAAGAGAGATAATCTTACCATTATTCATAACTTGAGTGCAACAAAAAATAACAGAGTGTAGGTAGTATATTTAGTTTATGTTTTGGAAGTTATTTGGGTAGGTCCTATAAGGGTTACTAAAAATCCATAGTTGCCAATGTTGGTTAGTCTATCAAGGTCAGTGAGTAAGTAACCAATATCAGTTAGGCTGCCAAGGTCAGTAGGTAAGTGTGATCGATATCGGTTAGGCTACCGATGTTGATAGGGGAAACAATGGCCTAAGAGTTTGTAGAAGGATTTTCTAGGTATGGGAAATGGTTTTGGTTAGGTTTGGAAGATTGGGGTAGAGTTGTGAGAGAGAAAGTATTGTTTGGATGGATCTGGTCAGAGGTTTAGTGTGTTAGCACAAGGGAAAACAAGTGGGGAATCTTTATAACTCCTTCATAGGGGTTTAGTTAGGAATGTGTAAAATAATAAATAGTAGATATAAAGGAGTTTCAAAGTAACTTCTAAAAGACTTATAGAATAAGTGATATACTTCACTACAGTGAGTGATGAATGATAAGTTCCAGATGGATGGCTCCTATCAGGCAGTCTGAATTGATACCTTGAATAGAGATAACAAACTGGTGATGCTAGTTCTCAAGAGCTTAGTTCTTGATCTAGATTGACTTATGTAAGATAAAAGTAAGCCAATATGTCAAAAGTTTAATGCTAAAATCCTATATGCAAATAAGAATGAGTTTTATTAATTTTTACTAACCTAAACATTAGTTTAGAGTTTGGATTATATAATTGATGTCGATGATCCCACCAACATCGACCATGGGTTGAATGATGTTGGTGGCATTAGAAAAGGTAAAAGTACTATCTTTAGCCTATGTTATATTATTTCTCATGCCAAGTGTGTTATCCATTACAAAATGGTAGAAATAGGAGGTTAAGAAGGATGTAGTTGGTTATGATTTTATTTTTGGGGTGAGAACAAGTCTTGGGTAGTTAGGATAAGGGGACTAAGTCTTGAGGTGACTCATCAAGTGAGAATTAGTCTTAGGATAAGGTGGACAAGTAAGGTGGCAAAAAGGGTTTTTAATTAACTTAATTAAATATTTTTAATAAATTAAATATGTGGGGTAAAACCATGGGTTAGGGAGGCTAATCATTATTATTGAAAAAGGGCTCAAGGGGGATTTTAACATAGGAAGTTATGCATGTGTGTGACATAATTTTGGTGTCTACATTTGCCCATTTTAGTCTTGTAATTTTCACTTGACAAGTTGCAAGACAAAAATAGGATTTAGATGAGATATCCCCCCTCAAAATGGGAATCAATAGAGGAGAACTAGAATCGAGTACCAGTTTGATAAAAAGTGAATTTTATGAGTGGAGGAAAACATGGTATCACTAATTATGTGTATATTATGAAGAGATATAGTTGAAAAAGTCAAGAATAGGTAAGGTTGAGGAGGAATCAAATAGAAATATCCAAAGCATAGCTTGTAAGTGATAGCTAATAAGGTCAAAACAATCAAAGTTGTAGCTCTAATTGGTCCATGTGTCCCAAGTATCCAAGATAGGAAGTTCCCTTAGGAAACACAAAAAGGTTTCAGGTGATAGGATGAGCTTGGTCACCATCCAAAACACCTAATATACATTCATGTGTACAATAGCCAACTATAATAAAATAAGTGATCAATATAAGTAATGCAAGGTTGGTGTTAAAGGTTTAATGAGCAAGGAGATATTTGTGATCTCTTATCAAAGTTGTCATGGGTGGATATTTAAGTGATCTCCAAGGGTGGTTGTCATGTTTGGAGAGATATATGTGATCTTTAGGTTATTTTCTATGGTCACAAAGATATACGTGATCTCCAAATTGGTTGCCCTAGATTAGGGGTAGATTTGAAAGGATTGTGGGTGTTGGTGGAAAATCTAATGCAATAGTACCAACATTAGTGACATCATTAATGTTGATAGTAAATAGTGCTAACATTGGTGGAATAGGGAAAGTTAATGAAATTAGTTAGAAATATTATCGACATCGACAGATTAGGTCAAGGATAATGACATCGGTGGGAGACCAAACCTGACAAAAAGGGGTTTGGTAGCCCACTAGAACTCATTTATAACATTTGATTGGAGAGAAAAGAGATTTGAGTGTGATTGAGATGATAGAGATAGGAGGGGACCTAGTAGCAGGTACACCACCATAAGAGCTAGTTGTGCCATCCTAGAGGAGATGGAGAGATGAGGTAAGATCTCCTATGATTTATTTTTGAATGTGAGTTGGTTATTTTGCCTAAATTTAAAGGGTGGGTAGAGAAAAGGTATTGGGGGGTAGGAAATGGGGGGTTAGGTATAGGTGAATTTGGGAGGGATTTGGGGTAGGTTTTTAGGGTAAAAGTTAATTTAGGTAGGCAGTTCATTCAGTCCTAGGGTTGAACCACTTGCTAATGTTAGTGGGGTCTACCAACATTAGCTAACATAGTGTCAAGGTCAGTAGGTTCTACTATCATTGATTGACACTAAGCACCGATGTCAACATACAAAACCAATGTCAGTGACTATGAAGAACCCAAAATAGGAGAAAAGGTTAATTTGGATCCTTAATTAAATTAGTCAACTAGCCTAATGGTCAAGCTGTACTTAAATGACCCTATGTTGACTGAGTGTTGCCTACATAGCCTAGTTGAGGGCCTCAAGCCAATGTAGTTCTCCTAGAGCCTAGAGAAAAAGATCTAAGGTATGGTTAAAAGTGTGTTAGGGGAAATGGGTAAAAAAAGTAGTTTGAGATAGGTTAGGAGACCTAAGGCTTACAATATAGGTCATAGGGTCAAAATTTAGGTAGATAAGTCATGAGGCCTAGAGTTGTGATAGGTAGTTAGGCCTAGGGTGGAGAGATAGATAGGGAAGCCTAGGATAGAGAGGGGTGAGTAGGTTAGATAGTTAGGTGGGTATATAGCTGAGCTAACCTTAGAAGACCTCACATCGACTAAGTGTTACCTAAATATCTCGATAAAGGGCCTTAGACCAATGTAGTTCTCCCAAAGAGAAGGGGAAAAGGTGGTTTTAGGTTATGTTAGAAAGTATGTGACTTGAGTTGTGTGTGTATGGATGCAGGTGAGGTTGGAGTTGACACTATGAGATCACATACTGAGGCTACTAACTTAGATGAGGAGAGATCTCAGCCTAGATGAGTGGGAGCATATGGTAGTTGTAGGGTTAGGGAGAGTATGATGATATTGTAGGGTCATACGAGATGTGAGTTTGATGATAGCATTGATCAAGAGGTGGGATCATGCCATCAATTCCTTCCATCTATCGATCAACAAGTTGACAAAGACTCAAGAGGATGTATATAGGATTTTATGATTACTATTCCAAGGTGAGGAACTCTTCTCATGTTTGAGAGAGAAGCATGATATTCACATGGTGGTATTATTTGGGGAGCATGTTAGCAAGGTGACCTATCACTCAATGAGCTTCACCTATGAGCCAGTAGATATTGCTGATGAGGAGTAACAACATTTGAACATCTTGATGATGATAGGGATTACCATGTATGCATTACTAGATGTAGATGGAGGGAGATTTTTGATTGTGTTGAAAGGTGTTTTAGAATAGATGGTTAAATAGTAGATTATTTTTGCATGGGGACCAATGTTTTTAGCATAGTTATATAGAGAGCTATGGGGATTGATATTGTGATATAAATATAGTTTATATGTCAAGAATTTACTCTATTTTTGGGAATATGAGCATATTGTGGTGACATGACCATTGGGGCTACCTACCATGATTCTAGCTAGTTTCAAGGTTGGTTTCAGATGGTGGAGAGATGGTATGGCATAGAACTGAGTAGATAACATAGTATGTGATATTGCTTATTATAGGTGCATGATAGAGGGATTGATCCTTGTAGATATTTTTTGGAGATTGTATTTGACATAACTTACATTTAAAGGATAGGTAGAGTAGCTGGTTGGATTATAGAGATCATTATGGGTTAGAGGGAGATGAGTCGACGAGCTATAGATGGTACTCATGGCATGGGTCAGGAGGTAGTTTGGATTATTATAGGATGTACTACCTACCTTCCCTTGATATAGGAGGGATGATATAAAGGAACCTCTACCCTTGCCATAGGAGATAGTTGGGCCAGATTTTGAGGAGCTACTAGTAGGGCCAGGTGTAGTAGATCTAGGGTGCACAGTGATATATATGGCTTGGTGGGTAGGTTTGCATCTTGTGGTTGAGGTCAAGAGGCCACCACCAAATTTATATGATTTGGTGAGAGAGAGAGATGTAGCCATACAGGCCTGAGATGTAGTAGTGTAGTCTCGAGATGTGATAGTGTAGGCTTGAGATACAACTCAAACACATGTTTTGGCTTTATAAGGATAGGTGGTGACATTTTAGAGCTAGGTTGGGGCACTACATGGCCAAATTAGGGTATTACAGGGTTAGGTTACTACATTAATAGTAGAGAGGGATAGTTTGAGAGTAGCAGGTTAGGCTACCCTCCTCCTCCATCATAGGGACCAGTATACGTTAGGCCTTCAATAGGTACAATGGGACCACCATAGACTATATCTCTGGTGAGGTATACTAATGCCCTTGATGAGATTACTTATTATGAGAGGGCCATTAGGGAGTTCTTATAGATTTAGAGGTATTCTAAGTTTAGAGAGTAAGAGAGATCGATGACATGTGCTATGACTTCTAGCTCATGCACATGCAAATGAGTGAAGAGTGGTGATGACACTACTTATTCATGACCATAGGGAGAGCCTCGAGGACTCTGAGTGCCAGAGTTTTTTTTTAATATATGTTATATGCACACCAGCCTATGAGTTGAAGATGAGAGATGTATATTTTGAGAGAGAGATGATATTGTGACGATGTATTGATGTGCATATATGTTGAGCGTATGTATCAATACATCATCACAATATCATCTCTCTCTCAAAATATACATCTCTCATATATATATATTTATATATTATGATTTTTAGATGCATTTATTGTGATTGTGATGGTGATGTTGATGTTGATGGTTATTTAATTTTATGTTAATGTTGATGTTAATATTGAACATGTTAGTTGAGTTAGACTATCATTTCCCATATGTGTGATGGTATATGCATAATTGGTTTGTTAGCTTCATCTTAGCATTTTTATATATTTGTGATGGTGTATGCTTAAAATGAATAGGTTGGTTATGTTATTTTATTTCAGCATTTTTCCATATTTTTGATGGTGTATGCTTAAAATAAATGGAGTAGGCTTGATAGTGTTTGTATGAAATTTTTATCTCAATATAGAGATTGACATGTGATTTGGTTGGAAAAAAAAGAGGCAGAATGCTCGTGTATTGGAAAAATCCATAATCATAACATAAATAGGCTCAAGAATATGAGCCTCTTTCATGCTTTGCATCATTGGACCATTTTTTTTGTTAGAGAAGCATCGTGTTCACCTTATGTTAAGTGATTTCAAAGTCGCTTGAAAGAATATGAGGAAAAAAGGGTAAATGGGTGAAAGTGTTTAGGTAGCATAACCTTTGAAGTGGGGATGATATGCCCCTACTGTGGGTGACTAAAGAGAAACTATAGGCAAGTCCATGACTTAAATCTCTTTTTTCTTTCTTTGTGTAAGCTGATCAATGCGAGAAGCCTACAATGGGATTTTGTATGCGTTGAGGTCATATGAAGTTGATCAATACAAGAAGATTCTTATTTGCATTTCTCTTTGAGAAAAAATCTTGGCCTAGCCATCCTTCAAGGGAGTGGTCTAATCATTTATTTTTGAGTTTAAATATCCATACTTCGAGGGAGCAATATATTGATAGTATCAAAGAGAAGTTATGTAGTTGTCCTTTGAGGGAGCAGTCTACGTTGAGAAACATGACCTTAGAGATTAGAACTTGTCTACATATCCCTTTTTTTTTGTGATTTTAGTCATGGAAAAATCTATATAGGCTTAGGAGTTTTCCACTTTGAGGACAAAACCATAGCACCTCATAAGTTAACTAAGTGTGTAGGAGTAAGGGTTAAGAGGAAGGGAGATGTATGTAATAGGGGTGCTCAAGGGATGAGCTCAAGTTAAACATGAGGTGAAGTGACACTTATTTAACAAAATAATGGTCATAGGTGTAAGGCATTTAAAGGCTCAGGTTCTAGGCTTCCTTTGAGAGAATACAAGTGATAAGTTCTTGAGCCATACTTATGAGTTATGATGTAGGGTCCAAACCAATTAGGAGCAAACTTACCCCATTTGCTTTTCTCCATTTTTGTCACATTTTGATTTTATTTTAAGATGAGATCTTCGATATTAAAATCTCACTCTTTGAGGTTTTTGTTGTAAGTGTGTTTGATACACTCTTGATGGATTTGGAGGTGGTTGAGGGCTATGAGACGATGCTCATCAAGCAATTCAAGTTGAGCCAAACATTCTTGGTGAAATTCATCATTAGTAAGTATGTATTTTAGATAAATGCAAAGATAAGGAATCTAAACTTGAAGAGGCAAAATAGCCTTCATCCCAAAAACCAAGGAAAAAGGAGTAGCATTTGTAGGGGTTTGAATGCTAGTGCGGTAAGCCAATAAAGTAAAGGGAATGTGTGTGTGCCAATCCTTGCCCGTATCATTGACTACTTTATAATAATTTTGGTCAATGTTTTGTTAGAAGATTCTACCTATCCATTTTCTTGTGAATATTACAGTGATGAGAAGCTTAATTTAATTTTGAATGTATCACAAAGACGTTGAATAGTCTTATTTTTGAAAGATTTTCTATTTTCTTTTATAATTTTATGAGGGACACCAAAATTATAGATGATGTGATGGTTGATAAAATCAATAATTTTTTCAGCCTTAGTGGAGATGAGAGGAATAGCTTTGACCCACTTAGTGAAGTATTCAATAGAAATAATGATAGAATGATGATAGAGGGATGAATGAGAGTTAATATCCTTGATTAAATCTAAGACCTATTGGGAGAAGGGCCATAAGTCTTTGGAAACTTATAATACATGACTTGGAATGTGAAGGAGGTTAGTGTGTTGTTGACATTTGACGCAATATTGAATGTAATTAATATAGTCTTGATGGAGTGTTGGCCAATAATAGTTGAGTCAAAGGTTACACTTGGCAACTACATGACCATTGAAATGTCTACCACAAATCCCATCAATGACTTCCTTAATAGCGAAGGGAGTCTTAGTACTAGTGAGGCATCTAAGGAGGAGACCATCAAAACCTCACTTGTAAAGAAGTCCCACAAGCATAGTGTAACAAGCGATACATTTTATGAAGGCATGTCTTCCATTATTGGAGAGATTAGAAGGGGTAATATCAAAGGAAAGATAATCCATGAGTTTATTGTACCATAAGTCATGTGGGCTAGATGTTACATTTATAATGAAGAAGATGTTAGTTGATACATAGGAGGTTAATGTTAAGCGATACACAGTGACATAAATTCTCAAGGAAGAGGATGAAGAGGGTATGTGTGAAGCAAGTGAAGCCATTATGTTAGCAATCTTGTTTATAGATTGAGGAATAGTTTGTAAGAGATAAGAGTTAAATGATCTCAATAACATATCTACATGATGTTTATACCACTATAAAATTTGGTTTTTGCATAGGTAGGAACCATATGAGAAACATCAAAAATGGTTATGGATTTGACACCCAAGAAGAGATCCATTTGAAGCCCTAAGATCAAAGCCTCATATTCAACCATATTGTTAGTACATTCAAAATCTAGTTTAAATGATAAAGGCATAGGCTCACCATCAAGAGGGATGAGTATGACCTTCACACCCCCACCGTATTGATATTTAGACCTGTTGAAGAACATCATCATTTGATAGGAGATGTCATCAGTGGAGAGCATTGTGATACATTCATCAATAAATTCAAGGTCTAAAGGTTGGTTGTTAGGTAAAGGGGTGGAAGCTATCTGGTCAGCAATCATTTCCCCTTGATAGACTTTTATTGAATAAAATTCTAAGTCAAATTCAGCAAGGATCATGAGCCACCGAGCTACACATTGGTTGTAATATGGCTTAGAATGCATGTATTTTAGGGGATCAGTATAGGTGACCATGTAGGTTTTGTGATTTATAAGATAATGGTAGAGATTGGAGGTTAAAAATACTAATGTGAGGCAAATTTTTTGGTATGGGTATATCAAGTCTCATAATCAATAAGTATGAAACTTATGTAGTAAACTGCCTGTTCTTGATGGTGATTATCTTGATGTGCAATCATAGCACCCAGAGAATGGTCTATTGTAGAGATATAAAGGTATAAAGGATGATCTTCCTTAGGTGTAATAATAACTAATAGGGAAAGGAGATATTTATTGAGTGCATCAAAAGCTTCCTGGTAATCTATATTCCAATGGAAGGAGACATCCTTTTTAAGGAGATGGTGAAAGGGTTGGCAACGATTTGACAACTGGGAGATAAATCAGTGGATTGACTAAAGTTTGCCTTATAGGCTATGGATTTATTTGATATTGGTAGGTGGAGGCATCTCTAGTATTTCTCTAACCTTATTAGGGTCAACCTCAATTCCATGGAGAGAAATGATACAACCTAAGATCTTATCGAAAAGAACACCAAAGACACATTTCTTTGGGTTTAGTCAAATGTTACATTGGAGGAGATGAGTAAATATGATTTTGAGTATTGTCAAGTGATCTTGGAAAATTTTAGACTTTCCAAGTAAGTCATCCACATAATCTTCCATAATTTTGTGTAGGAGATCATGGAAGATGTAAGTCATAGCGCATTAGTAGGTGACACCAACATTCTTCAAACCAAAAGGCATGACCTATTAACAAAAATTCCCCCATTGGGTAATGAAAATTATATTGTGTTTGTCCTTAATAGAAACTAGGATTTGATTATATATAGAGAATCCATCCATAAGTCATAACATCTCATGCCCAGCTATTAGATCAATAATTTGGTCGATACTTGGCAATGGGAAGTCATCTTTTAGACAAACAAAGTTTAAGTCATGATAGTTGGTGCAAATATAGATTCCCCCAATCACTTTTGTGATAGGAACAATATTATAAATCCATTATGGGTAGTTGATGGGTTGGATAAAGTTAACAGAAAGGAGGTATTAGAGCTCTTCTTTGATAAGGAGAGCAATACGAGGATGCATCTTGCTAAGCTTCTGCTTAACAGGTTTAGCATCCTGATTGGTGATAATGTTATGGATGACAATAGAGGGGTCAATATCAGGACTGTAATTATAATACCAAGAAAAGAATTTGCTATGGTTATTAAGAAATGTGGCATAATTAGCTTGCTCAGAGGAATCCAAAGATTGGCCAATCTTGAGAATATGAGGGTTATCATGAGAGGGCAAATTGATGTCAATGATTGATTCATTTAACATAGATTATGTTTTAGATGGGAGTGATCATTGGATATAAGAATCATATTCACCCATGTATGTAAGAATAACATCATCATCTTGACACTGGATAGTGTTAATAGTGGAAGAGTCTTCATCAATTATTTTAGGATGAATGAGAGGAAGGGACCTTGTTTCTTTACCCTGGTGATAGGTGAGAGGCCCCAAATGGATGACATTTATTGAAAAAAAATTAGGAGGTATAGATACCTCTGATTTGGTAGGTGATGGTGGAGAAGAAGGTGGAGAAGGAGAGACTGTATCTTCAATAATTGGTTCATGGAAAGTTTTATTGAGTTTAGTTGGTTCATCATAACCCACTCCATGCCTCTTTTTGGCATTTTCGATGATTTGGCTAGTGGGATATTTAATAGGTGTATGGACACCTTGTTCATAATGATCCAAACTAAATCCTTTCCAAGCACACCTATAAAAATAGGTATAAGCAAAATTGGGTTTTCTTAGGAAAGAGAAATCACAGGTAAATGGTTGTGGTGAAGGGGATGGATTGCCGATAGTGGGAGCTTGATCAATTCCCCCATATGTGAAATTAGATCAAAGGTTAGGGGTCCCATAAGGGATGACCATCCCAATATGGGGATCATAATTTGGGTGCATGTGAAGCTTTCTATACTCTTTTGGAGTATAGAACATGTCGAGCATCAATAAATGATATTCTCCTAATGATAAACATTTAAAAGTTTCCTCTATGAGATCCATGTCAGGAATTTGTGTTTCCAGTATCTATGTAATAGAGGTAGTGGAGATTGTGAAAGCTTTAGAATTATCATGCAGAGAAGATGATGTCTTTAATTGAATGAGGATATCATTGGGACTATAAGTCATGTTTCATGTTTTAAAAGGAGGTGGGTTAGTAGGTATAACATGCACTTGCCCATCGTGTTCAAACTTGACACAATGGTGCAAAGTTAAGGGTAAACATGCCATAAAACATATCCAAGGTCATCCAAGTATTATGTTATATTAAAAATCTCCTTATACAACATAGAAGAGCTCATAAATTGTGTGGGGACCTACATGGATATGTAAGACAATAATGCCCATCGTAGTAGTTGTGGTATCGTTAAAGGAGTAGAGTAGCATGTCAGTTTGAGACATTCAATTATCGAGAAGAGCTAGTTATTTGTAAGCATGGGTGGAAATAATATTAATACTATCTCCCCCATCAATCATGACTCTCTTGGCATGATTTTTATTAATGTATGCAGTAATAAAAAGGGTAGAATCCTAATCTTCAAGGTGTTGAAGTGAAATTTCCAAATTACTGAAGGAAATCAGGGAAATGGAATTAAGGGAGCTAACTAAAGTTGTAAGAGGTTTGGGATCATCAAGTTGTACCTCAACTACTTGCAAGGAACTAATCAAAGCTTGACGGTGTTGGGATGAGTTTTGAATTAACACATACAAGGACATTTTCATAAGAGTTTGGTGAAGCTATTTCACCATCAAGCTTTAATAACATCTGAAGATGTTAGTTTTGGGACACCCAAAATGGAAATATTAGAATTAGGAGGAGAAGTGTCTTTGGAAAAGGGATGAACCCAAGGAGTAATGACTTTTTCCTTACCTTTATCCTTTTAGTTTTGTGACTGTATGGCCACATTAACTATGTTGATCTAAAATCTAGGTGAAGGAGGTGGAAAAGGGGGTTCAATAACATCTTTGGGTTTGAATTTAGGTGGAATAGTAGGAGGCATTATGGATGCCAAAATTGGAATAATAGGAAGGTTAATGGAAGTGTCAACAAAGAGAGCATCAACATCAAAGTGTTACCAAATGATAGCTGTGAGAGCCTTACAACTCTCAATATCATGTCCATGTGAACGATGATATAGACACACTTATGTATCATTAAACCAAGATGGATTCATTCCAAGAGGACTGTAAGGATTAATGGGAGGAAGAGTTATGATGGAAGATTACAACAACTAATGTAGGAAAAACCTCTGAGAGCTTGTGGGTGAGCTTGTACTTGTTGTGGTAATAAGAGTGGAAACCTTCTTTTGTTTAGGATTTGTAGGGATGATTTTAAGTGGTGCCTTATTTGGTGGTGATGGAGTGATGCATTTTGATGACACTTTCTTAGTGTTAGGTATCATGGTGTTATATGTGAGAGGGATACTAGGTGGTAAAAGTAGTACTGGAGGTAACTTAGCCTTTTGTTTTGCTTGGATCAGTGATACTCTAATAAAAGTAGAGGGGTGTGGTCCCAAAATTGATGATAAAGTTGATGGTTGAAAAGAGAAGGATCGATGAGATCTAGAAATCTTAACATTTGTTTATAGTTTAGGCAAAGAAACTCCATCTTGTGGTTGTAGAGTTAGATCTAATTTCACATGTGGATGAATTATATTAGAGACAGGCCATATGCCTAAAGGCCTGATCTACTTTAATGTGGCAAATGCCTACAAGGATGAGTGTTTTGACATATATGTATGAACTTCTGGTGATTTTGGTGAAGAAGCTCTATCTTTGTCAAAGACCTTGGGGTAAAGGGTAGTGAGAGGGTTGGTAGTAAAGGTTGACACTCATTATGTTGGATAAGGAGTTTTAAGTCAGTCTTAAAATGCCATATGATCTAGATTCATGGAGTCAAGAAATTATAGACTTTTCACCAATCATGAGAAGGGTTTAGATGAAGTTGATGTAGGCCTTATAGTTGTATCTTTAGAAGGTTGAGGTGTTTCAAAAAGAGGGAAATTATTGGTCTCTACTAATTTGGGCCAAAGATGAGAAAGAGTCACAATAGGGTCTTCTTCGACATAGATAGAGGAAGAGGCATGGTCTTCCATGGGTGGATGAGAAGTAGGAAAAGAGGGTTCCTCAAGGGGGTAGAGCATAGGTATAATTTATCCCTCAACATGTGGGTGAGGAAAAGGTAAAGTATGATCCTCCATAGGTAAAAGAAGTGGTAAGAGTGGTGGAATTGGAGTAGGCACAATAGGTCTCTCATCTAATGTAGGAGTGGATAACACTAACTCTTAGAGGTGCAAAGGTGGAGTGGATGGGGTATTACTCTCTATCAATAGAGGAGAGGTAGGTGAAGAGGGTTCCTCAAGAAAGTATAAAACAAGAATGATGTTCCCCTCAACATGTGGTTATGGAATGGGTAAGGCATGGTCTTCCATAGGTAAAATAATAGGTAATATTGGTGCAAAAGGAACTGGTAATAATGGATCCTCTGGTGGTAAAAGAAGTGGTAAAGGAGGTTCTTCCTCACATGGTATTGGAATGGGTGAAATAGAATCTTATACATAGGGAGGAAGAATGGGTGAAATAAATGCCACTGACTGTGGGGGAGGAGTCAATAAAATGGGTGCCTCCTATTGAGGGGGAGGTTAAACTAGAGGTAAAGGAAAAACCATATTAACCGTATGGATATTATGATCACATGAGTTAGTTGTGGTATGAACAATATTTTGATTGGGTGAATGGTTAGGAAAAGGTTGTTTGAACACATCCATATTTTGATTAGCAGGTGCATCAGGATTATCCAAGATGAGATCACCCCTATCAAGCATGTCTTGAATAATGTTTTTGAATGTCTTAGAGTTATTAGAATTGTGGCCTTTAACTCGATGGTAGCCACAAAACTCATCCTCATTATACCAAATTGGAATAGGATGAGAGGGGTCAAACTATATAAGAGGTTTGATTTGAGGAAGGGTTATGATACCTTGTTGCAATAGTTTTTCCAAAATAGATGTATATGACTCCCCAAAGGGAGTGTATTATCTTTGTTCATATCATTGTTAGAATTGCTAAGTTAGATTTTGGGAAGTCAAGGAATTAGATTGGTTTGTGGTTATGGAATAAGTTGATTTAACAACCACCATGTTCGTGGAGCCTTTAGATTTTTAGTTAGAAGAAGTTGTAGAAGAGGAGGAGTCATTTGATTTGGAATTGGCATTCTTACTAAGCAACTTGACTTTGCCTTTATCTATAGCCCAAATCTCAAGTTTCTGCACCATTGTGAAGGCCTCATCAAATGTGTGGAAAGTTTTTACTTAGAGTTTGGACAAAATGTGTTTAGCACATGCCCTTGAGAAGAGATCAATAAGCTTAGGTTGGTGTAATGAGAAGGAGAGTTGACTGATCAAGCCTCTCCAATAAGTGATAAAATCTGTGATAGAATCATCATCAAATTGTCTAATAGAATAAAGGTTCGTAATAGAAACCTTTTTAGAAATGTTAATAGAGAAATGGTCTAGGAATATTTGTGCAAGTTAGGTAAATGAGAAAAGGGAGTGCTAAGTTATAGAGCTATACCAATCTAAGGCAGGACCTGAAAGAGACATAGGGAAAGTGCAAAGTAATAATGAATCATCATGCCCTATTAAATAACAAGCATGTCTAAATGTTGTTGTGGGTCCTATTTACTCTAGAAACAAGTAAATTTGGAGATTTCCCATTGGCTTGGATAGGGGTGAATAGGTACAAAAGGATGGATGGGTTCATTGCATATCTGATGATAAGATAACACATTCTTTAAACTAGAAATGGATGTCTCTAGATTAGACATCTTATCCATCAGCATCTTAATGAGGTCTAGAGGGGGATTAGTTCTGGAGATATCTCATAAGTTATAGTGAACCTGATAGGGAGCAGAGGGATCATATGACATAGCTTGCTAAGGTTGTGTTGGTGTAACATAAGGATAATGAGTCATACGCTAGGGGGAAAAAAGAAAAGGGGCTTATCCTATTGGGTTAGAGACTATACTTTGGTTGGATATTGTTATTATAGGTTGGGTTATTGGCATGGTTAAACTAGATGAAGGGTGAGTCATAACTTGGATAATTATAGGTGTGAGAGTAGATGGAATAGGTACCACCAAAATCTAAAATGGAGTGTGACTTGACTGAACTACTTGTGGTTATGAAAGTTGGGAAGTCATGCCAGTGTTTAGGTGGGATTGGGCAGTTGGCGATGCTAAAATTTGGACATTATTTATGGTTGGGTTACTTGTCAAGGTAGTGGTTTGAGTAACCATAGGGAAAATAGTGGATAGAGTGGAAACTAAAGTTGTCTCCATTAGAGAGATTGACATACCATAGATTGGGTCACCTAAAGAATTATGGGTTCAGCTCATGGCAAGGTAATGCTAAAGGGATACCACATTGCGATCAAGAAACTTAGCAAAATCTGAATCTCCTTCAAGCACAATGGGAATTTGGTTAGGTCTTGGAGTATGCTCTATTTCTGAAGTATGTTCCATGACCAGATCAAAAGCAAGTTTGGAAGGTGGAAGTGTTTATCAGATTGCATAATCGACAAGAATTTTGGTTTAAACTCATGTTAATACCATGTAAGAAGAAGTAAGAATAGTCTTAATAATCTGCATTAGTGACATAATAAGGAAAAACTAGGTTCAAGTGTAGGTAAGTTGGTTATTTTAGCTTTTTGTATTGAGAAAATCAAAATTACACAATCATCTCCATCAGTCTCTTGACCGATGTCGATAGTAAATTTTGTTGACGTCAGTGGGATTAATTGATGTTGATAGCTAAAGTCTACTAATGTCAGTGTAGTTAACTGATGTTGGTCACTGTGATATCCTGAGAGGTGGAAAATCTAACATTTTAGTAATCTAGAGGTAGAATCTAGGTAAAATAGAGGATGGAAGAGGTCTGTGTAAGAAAGATGAACACTTAAAAAACTTGCTATAATAGGTTATACAAATTGAGTATTAAAAATAGTGTTGATTTTGTGAATCAATGGAAAAACATCCTTACCAACTCCAAAATATAGAAGGCAATAAAAAAGTATAAAAAGAACATACAACCACTAATTATTAACTGCTAGAGGTTAATTTTAGTCTCGTGTTGGCTTATGCCTTAATTAGATAGTGAAAAGATAATTTGATTAATGAAGGTAATAAAAAGTAATCTAGAGCTAGTTTTAGGTTAGTTTTAGTGCTCAAAAGGAAATTTGTGTTAGACTAGGTATGTGGCTTGTTATAAGAGCTTGCTCCCCACACTTCATGAAACTGAAGCCAAGCCAGGCCACTTAGCCAAAATATACCTTCTACTTAGAGTTTATACTCTACCAGAGAATAGAGTGGGTTCTCCCCTTGGTGGTGAAATCTAAGTAGGATAGCCAGGTAGGGTAAGGTGATCCACTAGGTGATGAAATCCTAATGGGCCTTCTCTCAAGTGAACTTAGATGTTTGTCTTTGTGAGTGTGATCTAGTTGTGTAACATAGGTGCACTACAATTCATTCATAATGCTTATAATTAACTAGGTGTGCTAATATGCAACAAGAAAATAATGAAGTGCAGTAAGTTTTAAACCCAAATCTAAAATTTTTAGATTCGAATGAAAAAAAGCTAAAATAGGAGTAGAGAATGAAATTCACTATCCTAATGTGCATGGAAGAAAGAAATAAAGAAGATATTATTCAACTTGTAAGAAAATGATAAATTGATTTTAGAGGCAAAGAGAAAAGAAGAGTGGTAAGGAAGAAGAAATTTTAGTTTAATGCCCTTAATTAGAAAATCAAATTGTTGAATTTTTGCTTTGAGCGAAAAAAGAAGGAGAAAGTGCAAGAAATGAAATTTTCACTATAATTCACCTATATGAATGTTTAAAACAAGCAATGAACCCAAGAAAAACTCCAAGGTCCCACTAGACATGTCAAAAATGTTTTGCTAAAATTTATCTATTTCAAGTCAAAAGATAAATAGAGAAGGATAGGGATAAGTGATTAGAATAAACTTGGATTGGTTTGTGCATCATATCTAGATGTTGTGAGTACTCCTCTTTGGCTGGGGAGGACTACTTGCAAATAAGAAATCACTACCACAAAATGTTTGTTAGTAGATAAATGAGTGGGCTTCCAAGCTACACGCTTGTTCTAAGAAGTGTCAAACTTCTTTAGAGATGATAATCCACTTTTGAGAGACAAAAGAGTAATAAATAACCAAGAGAGAGAGTAAAAGATAGATAATGTTACCGTTATTCACAACCTAAGTGCAACAAAAAGTAACAGAGTGTAGGTGGTATATTTAGTTTGTATTTTGGAAGTTGCTTGGGTAGGTCTTAGAAGGTTTACTGAAAATCCATAGTTGTCAATGACAGTTAGTCTACTGAGGTTGATGAGTAAGTAACTGATATGGGTTAGGATGTTGAGGTCAGTAGGCAAGTGTGACTGATATCGGTTAGGTTGTTGATGTTGGTAGGGGAAATAATGGCCTAAGAGTTTGTAGAAGGCTTTTCTAGGTCTGGAAAATGGTTTTGGTTAGGTCTAGAAGACTAGGGGAGAGTTGTGAGAAATAAACTATTCTTTGTATGGATCTAGTTAGAGGTTTAGTATGTTGGCACAAGGGGAAACAAGCGGGGAAGCTTTATAACTCCTTCATGGGGGTTCGGTCAAGAATGTGTAAAGTAATAAATAGTAGATGTAAAGTAGTTGTAAAGCAACTATTGAAAGACTTAAAAAATAAGTGATTTACTTAGCTATAGTGAGGGCTGAGTGATAAGTGTCAGATGGATGGCTCCTATCAAGCAGTCTAAATTGATGCCTTAAATAGAGACAACAAGCAAGTGTTGCTAGTTCTTAAGATCTTGGTTCCTAATCTGAATTGACTTATGCAAGATAATAGTAAGCCAAGATGTCAAAAGTTTAATTCCAAAATCCTATATGCAAATAAGAATGAGTTTTATTGATTTCTACTGACCTAAACATCAGTTTGAAGTTTGGATTATATAACCGATGTCGATGATCCCACCGACATCGATCATGTGTTGATTTGATGTCAGTAGTTTAGAATAGGTAAAAGTACTATCTTTAGCCTATTTTCTATTGTTTCTCATGCCAAGTGTGGTATCCATTACAAAATGGTAGAAATAGGAGGTTAAGAAGGATGTAGTCGGTTAGGATTTTATTTTTGGGGTGAGAACAAGTCTTGGGTAGTTAGGATAAGGGGATTAAGTCTTGAGGTGAATCATCAAGTGAGAATTATTCTGAGGACAAGGTGGCCAAGTAAGATGGCAAAAAGGGTTTTTAATTAACTTAATTAAATATTTTTAATTAATTAAATATGTGAGGGGTAAAATCATGGGTTAGGGAGGCTAATCATTATTATTGAAAAAGGGCTCAAGGGGGATTTTGACATAGGGAGTTATGCATGTGTGTGACATAATTTTGGTGTCTACATGTCTATTATAATCACTCTATGAGATATCTCAGTTCTCTTTTTACAATACTATTAATTTTTGTGTTAATCTACAAGTTATCATTGGAGGTTGATGTGTAAATTATTATAAACTTCTAGTACTTATATTTAGTGAGGGTTCATATTTTAGGCATACTCCCCTATTTACTTAGACTCTTCAAATTGCATGTTATTTGAGGTATAAATTTTAGTGAAACTTAGTCTATAGTGTTATAACTATGGCAAGGGTACTTAGTTCAATGATTGATGCATTGATTTCATCCTAAATCTAGAGGCTCTCTTTTCTACCTTACTCTCCCCTATCTTTTTACATTTATTTTCAAAGACTAAACTATACTTTCCCCTTGTGTTTAGAAAACAAAGGATCACAATACATGAACTTCAATAATAACCTTTGATAATTAGAGTTGTATGCAAGAATCTCTTATTGAACTTTCAGTGTTAACATCACTTCCCTTGGAGGATATTCATGTAGACTCTATAGTGAATTAAAATACCCATATACATGCCCTGGGATGATTCTAGATCAATCATAAAATGGAAGATGAAATTCCATTATTTTTCCCATCTTCCTCTTCGGGGAATACCCAATATCATGGGTATTTCGTGAACTAGATAGTAAGACTGAATAATAATTGGCACTATGAGGAGGGCCAAATTCATGTATTTTACACTTGTTATTAGTTTATTGGTGTGTTAAAATTTTGCTTAGTCATAATAATGTACTAGCCATTTTTTTGATTTTAAAATCCTAGAGACTAGTTTACCTATTATTAGGGGTAGGTCCTACCACGGTCGATTGATATTCCCCTTACTTTTCCATAGAAAACCCAGGCTCAACCAACCTAGACCTACCATGATTCCAACTAGTTTTTCCCCACAACCTATTCTAAATTTACATCCTAGGATGGCATGGTTATCTATCTCTACCATTAATGTTTTGGGGTTTGTCCATGATTTACCTAGAAACCTTGAGAGATATCTCCCCTATTTCACTCCTAGTGTGGGATGAAATGCTGAAGAACACATACCTTTTGATAAAACTAACCTAAGTCTATTAAATATATAACACAAAGATGTGGCATGTAGGATTTTTCCAATCAGATTGATGGACTCAACATATGACTGGTTATTTAACTTCCCTAAAGACTCTATCCCCAATTGGGACCATTTCAATACTTCCTTCCTCACCCAATCTGGGTAGGTGATAAACCCTAGTGTCCTCTACCAATAATTTGATTGTATTAAAAGGGGTACTAATGAGCCTAACATGAGATTCAATTCTAAGTTTCAGAAGATGTATCAACCTAATCCCCAACTAGTACTTGAAATGTATAAGAATGTACTAGACCCTTGGATGGCCATGTTCCTAAGGAGAGACACGACCATAACAAAACTTTCTCTACCTTATGCATGAACCATTAAGGTGGATAGGAAATTAAACCCCTAAGGCCATATGATGTCCCCCACTCCTAATGTGTTACCACATATGCCTATGTTGAGCTTCTTGCCTAATGTTAATCAGAATGCCCCAATGCTTTAGCCACTCCCTATAACACATCAAATATTGATGGGTCATCCCACTTCAAACCAATAACTGGGTTTTTTTAACCTATGAGGCCATGAAATAATTCCTTAGACACCACACTAGGTAACATTTATAGCAGCTAAAAATACCCAAACTACACCTTAGGAGTCCACAAAGAATGAGTTGGATGCCATTCAATGAATGGTATAAAAAATCAGCAATGATATCCTTGGGATACAAAGGCAAGTGAGTAACTCTAATGCAAATATTTATAGAAAAAACCTAACATGTCAAATACCAAGCATGAATTATAATTTTACTCATAATCCCCTCAAACCCTTAACCAATAGGTTTCTCAAAATCAATATCTTTGAGATAGACTTACCTAACTGGTGTTAGGTATATAACATAGTAGCCCAGGGGGAACTAGACTACAAAGAGTTTGGTTAGACTTTTGATAACTTCCAAAAGGAAATGGAAAAATATGGGGTTGTCCCCAATCACCTCAAATCATCCAACATGAGTAAAGGCCCTAGTAATGATATGGTGTTAGAGACCCTAGATTTCCTTAGCCAAGAATAAAATGAATTAGAGGAGGGTATTAGTGAGGTGTAAGCACTTTAAATATTCTAGAAGAACAATGATGCCCTCAGGAATAGGCAACCACAAAAACCCCTTATTACCTCAACTCCCCTTGACAATTGTGTAACCCCACCTAACCAAAATTATAGTAATAATCCCCCACCTCCAAAACCTCAATAACCTAAGACACCTATGGATCCCCACCAGTCCAAAGTTAAGGGAGTTATAACATAGTGGAGGATATGAAAAATATCAAATCAAACATCACACTTCATGAGCTCGATAAAATCACTAAGCAATGTGATATCCTACTAAAATCCTTGACTCAAAATCTGACCCTACCAACCCATATGAAAATAAGAGAAACACACACCCATGTACTCATTCAAAAAAATAAGATGGAGGTATCCCCTTTCCTCTTAACCATCTAACTATTTGGTCCCTATAAAGTCAGACAATATAATGGTCAAGCTAGATAAGTCAAAATTAAAAGTGAAATGGGAAATCATAAATGTACACATATAGTTGGAATCTTAGCCTAGGATTCAACATTTCATAGACATCTAAGTGGTGGATATTCTCAAAGCTTATAACATGCTCCTCAGTAGAGATTGGTCCAAATACCTAAATGGTATATGGCCATAGATTTATCCCATATGTGGTTATCATGAAGGGGATTATCCAACCAAACATAGGTAGATATATAACCCTACATGAAACACGTGATAATCAACTATAATTCCATTAATGATAAAGTAAACCACATATCCTCAGACCTAGGGATATACATGCTGAGCATAAAGCCTCCCAAAGACTAGGCTAGTCATAACCCAAACTTGCCAAGCATATGGTCTCTCTATAAATATGGAGCTTATTCAAAATAAGGTAGTGGGGATGGTGTTCTACTCATATACCCCCTAGGGAGGAAATATTCAATGTCATATAGGTTACAATTTCCCTATATAAATTATCTAATAGAGTATGAAGCTCTAATCCTATGATTCAAATTTGCATTAAAATATACAGAAAATTAACTAAGAGTATTTAGTGACTCTAAGATGGTGGTTAATGAAATAAAAACTAAATTTAAATGTAAGTTATCATACCTCAAAATGTATAAGCACATAGCTTGGGACCTAATTGAGATGTTTAACACATTTAATATCATCCCTATCCCTTAGTAGGAATAGTTAGAAAACCAAGTAGTCAACTCACTAGCATCTGCGGTAACAAACCTAACTCCCCTAGATGACATTGAGTTGCAATATTTTTCTATAGAACTCATCCCATCTCCCTGTATCTCTAATAATGTGACAAATTTTCAAGTCTTTAAGGATGACCAATATATCATCCAATTTCTTAGCAATGAGGGAATATTTGAGACCGAAGTTATAGATGAGAAAGACAAAGACAACCTAGGTAATGAGTTGGATAAATATGGGATCCTAATATTTATGGGAATTAGATCCCAAAATGGTTGATTTCATTAGAATGAGCATTCAATGCTTTAGACCCCACATTCCAAGCAAAAAATCCCAAGTTTGAGGACTAAAAGTGTTGACTCATCAACCTTAATCCTGTAAAAAATCCCCAAATGGTCAATGCAGGTACAAACTATATGGAATATGAGTTGGAGTAGTTACAAAAGTTAATGCTAAGGTATAAGGATGTAATTACTTGGGCCTATGGAGAAATTAAGGTCTTTGACACGAGAGTTATCATGCACACTATTCCCTTCAAACCCAGTCATAAACCATTTAGGAAAAGATAGAGGTTGGTAAACCCAATCATAAATCCCTTGATATACAAGGAAGTCCATAAGTTACTTTTTGTAGGGGTAATTTTCCTATTTTTCCACTCCACCAAGGTGGTCAACCTAGTGCCATTGTAAAAGAAAAATGGAGAAATCCACTTGTGTGCAGGGTTTCAAAACATAAACTGAGCCTTGAATAAAGATAATTACCTACTAATTTCCCTTAAAAATATAATCCAAATGGTGAGTGGATCTCAAATTATGTCCTTTTTGGATGACTTCTTTGGATACAACCATGTCTTGGTTAACTCCAAAGATATGACTAATACTATATTCACCACCAAGTGAGGCACATTCACTCATAAATGAATGACTTTAATTTTGATCAACATTGGTGAAACTTTCCAAAGAGAAATGGAATTTGATTTTTAAGGACTGATTGGTAAATGCATAATAATCTATATGGATGACCTAACTATGTTTTTGATGTATAGATCAAATCATGTGCATCATTTGGAGAAAGTATTTTAAAGATGCAAAAGGTATAGCATTTTGCTAAACCCAAATAAGAGTGTGTTCAGTGTCACCAAAGGTAATTTTATTAGTCACATTGTCACAAAATAAGGTATTGTTATCGATTCCAAAAGGGTGGATGTAATTTCTAAACTGTCGTTACCTAACAGTAAGAAAGAATTGAAATCCTTCTTTGGGAAAATTAATTTTGTGTGTAAGTTTATTTTTAGATTTAAAAAAATAGTAAAATCATTGAATGAAATGTTAAAATAGGTGTGAAAGTACAATTAAATTTTGAATCAATTAAATATTTATAGGATATCAAAGACACCATTATGCAATCCTTGGTTCTCATCAACCTGGATTATACACAATATTTCTATATCTACCCTTTTACTTCTGAACACACCATTACTTCTTGCCTCACCCAAAGGTTAGAAGGATAAGTAAACTTGGTTTATTTTATGATGAATAACCTTAAGTATGTCTTGTCATTCCCCCTTTCTAATTAATTTCCATTTAATAATTAATTAATCCAATTTCCAAGTATATGAGAATAAGGGAAAGGAAACTGGAAAAATATTTAATTAATTATTTAATAAGAATTATAAAATTAAAAAGTCTACAAGGAAAATTATCAATTGGGACGTTGATTTATAGGAGGAGATAATGATTGGATTCCAAGGAAACTTGATAATTTGTTCTTACTTTCTTATCCTCAAGATAAGTGGGTCAAATTTGGGAAAGTTTTGGAAATGAAATCAAAGGAGGAAAATAACAGGATCTAAATATTTTATGGGAAAGAGGATACAGATATAACTAGTTTCCTTTTATAACTCATGTCATCTTGTCAAATCAAGGAGATTTGGATTTTGGCACTAACCTTGGGGCCTCTTGTGTATTTATATGCCAAAATTTCCTTCTGGGTTATATTTTTCCTATTCAACAATTTCTACACATTTGATGCACTTGTATTTCAACTATAGGATTTGAAGATGAAACCCCTTGGGTTATTGGAGATCATAGAATGAAATAAATTTTATTTGTATATGGTAATATCATATAATATTAAATTGGAGCTTCACATATTTGTATATTCTTGTATTTAGTTTGGTGTGTATGTTTGCATGTTTTAGAGTGTGTAGTTTGAGTAGATTCCAATGTGGTGATTCAAAATTTGTTTCAATTGTTTATTGTTTTTTTTAAAACTTTATAACAGCCAATTTTTATGTAATTTCATTAGATATGTCATTAATATAATTTGGATCTCATAATTTGTCATTTTTATGACTTTTGGTGAAATTAGGTCAAGTGAAATTGCTAATTTTGTATGTAGATTTATGTTTGTGATTAAATATATAAAATTTATATTATATAGAAATATGAGGCCATAATTATACTGATATTTTACATTATTTATCAATATTTTATGTTTAATGAATTTTCTCATCACAATTGTGTTAAAATTGTCTTTCTGGGGATCAATCGGTGTAGGCAAAATGCAGGTGTTTTAATAGTTGAATCAAAATATATTTTCAAATTGAATATTATTTTTAAATAATTTTGGGAGGTTTATTACATGTTGAGCTAAGGTATTCTACCCTATAAAATCACACCTATGCCTTATTCAAGGTAGTAAATAAATTCAGGCACTACATCCTTAAGAAGAAAGTGCATGTAATTATCCTAAACCTAACAATAAAGCAAATGCTAGGGCATAATGAGTTGGGAAAAAATAGAGGATAATGGATGATGAAATTGAAATAATATGAATTATAAATCAAATTGGCTAAGCTATTTAGAGAATAGGGCCTCACCAGCTAATAACTGAGATAGATCCAAGGATAACTGTATAACAAATGGACCAAAAGAGGGTGATACAATTGGAATGGTATGCCCTAGTCATGCATTTCCTACTCTATGGAATCACACCTCCAAGACTCAACCATACATAGAAGAGGGCACTCTAGTTGAAGGCTGCATAATATATGTTGAAGAAGTGAGTTCTCTTAAGAAAGAACTATAAAGGAATATACCTTATGTGTATGTCACAAGAGGAAGCCAGAGAAACAATGATAAGTTTCCATGAAAAATTGGGAGCCAGTCATCTTACAACAAACACCATGGACCATAAATTTATTTGGGTAGGCTATTACTTACCCACACTATTCAAATATGTTTATTCCCATGTTTTATTTTTCCATTAGTGCTAGACCTTTTCTAAAATAGAAACCCATGTGGCAGTGCCATTATAGCCTATCATGGAGTCAACACCATTTTCCTAATGGGGATTGGATTTAGTTGGATTAATAAACCCCAATCCATAATCTAACCATAATTTTATACTTATAGGCACATACTATTGCATATGGTGGTCTAAGGTAGTTGTAACTAAAATAAGCATTGTTGTCGATGTTATCAAGTTCCTAGAAAATAATATCACCACTTATTTTGGGGTCCCTATATCCTTGGTGTGTGATAATGGTCCTACCTTATAATTCATAGGATTCACAAAATGGGCCTATGATAATGGAATCATGTGAAGGTTCTCATCCAATCACTACCCACAAGGGAAAAATTTGGTAGAGTCCACTAATAAGAATTTAATAGATGCCATCAATAAGTAAATTGGAGAGAAGCCCTAAGAATGGGACTTGTTACTAAATTTAAACCTTTGGGAAAACTAAATTAGGTATAAGAATCCCTCAAAATCTCTCCTTTCCTTCTAGTTTATGGATTGAAGTTGATCATTCCAGTCATGCTTAGGTTGTTGACTTATAAATTTATGCAATAATTCATGAAACCAAACAATAAGGTGAATTCCAGACTTTTGGACCTAATTCAATTAAAGGAAGCCCAAGATGAAGATCTGTTAAGCTTAAACAAACATTAGGATATAATAAAAAGGTGGTTTGATAAAATAGCTAAGATCAAGACATTCAAAATCTTTGACCTAGTCCTAATGTGGGACAAGGTTCATGAGAAGAAAAACCAACATTTGAAATTCAATTGCCTCTGGATTGACCCATACAAAATATCCAAAATCCTAGGTTAGAATTCCTTTCATCTCAAGTATATTGAGGGAAATGAGTACCGCTTTTAATAAATGGATAGTTCTTAAATCACTATTTCTCATTTATCCCATCCAACATAATTTTTGAGTAATTAAGGCAAGGATTGTTAATTTATATATTAGATAGGTTTACTTTTGTTATTAATTTGATTTCTTCATGTGTTTACTTTTATTTTATGTTTTTTCCCTTCAATATAACTCTTTTTTTGTGGTGCTCCTATGACACCCATCCTTGTTAGTATCCACTCTAGGTTATGGCTTAGGCTCAGGAATAATTGTTGATAAGTAAGAAGACCCAAGTTGAATCTTTGATCCACACAAGTTAAGGATGGTAATTGGACCATTTTAACATTTCAAATTTGGAAGGCCAATCTTTCTAAGATAAACAAGTGGATTTTAGAACAACCCACATCCTAATAGATCCACCAAGCTACACTTAATATAACATCACAAGAAAAAATAAGACTATTTGAGATGATCAAAGGTTGGCTTCTTATTCAAGGCATCCTCATTATCCTTTCACCCTTGGCTTGGTATTGAACCCTCAATGGATGAGAGTAAAATAAAAGATATTTTCACAAGGAATCTTGGAAAAAGATAAGAAAAACATATATAATCTAAATTATGAGTATTCCTCAAAAGGGCCATACAAGCAACCTCCATTGAAAGATTTCTAGCCTAGCTATCAATGAAACAAGGCCTTGAACATGAATAGAGGTATCTCTATTAGGGATATGGATGCATATTTTGTAGTAGATCAAATCCCAAGTCATCCCCTTCTAAGACATCGAGTCATTAACACCCTTGAAGGAGATTGATAACTATTTTGAACTCTGTTACTCAAATAGTGTCTCAAATTAAATGAAAAAAATGAAGAATCACTTCTTACACACTCTAGTGGTCATATATAAGATGAAATCTCAATATGCCATTTAATATTATGTGAATTTAAGTGCATTCTCTTTTCTTCTATGTATAAATATCTCTCTTACATTATGTGTTTTGTGTAAAGAGATAGAAAAATAACTGGTTGGGTCTAAGTGCTTATCATCACTTTCCCCATGGAAGTCACCATTTTTTATGGCCAAAATACCCCATTTTCATGGAATTGGGGGACCCCTCTTTAAAATTATCAAAACCATAACTCTTAGGTCCATTTTATTATTCTAACTAGTTTTGTCTAAACTAAGCCCTTGAAATATTATGTCAACCCGATTTCCTAAAGCAATGTCAAGCCTTTTTTATTTTATGACTTAGGTAGTCTTCTTGTTTTAAGGATTTGTGGTGGTAACCCTGTAAGCTAGATTTTAAAGAAGTTATTGGAGTCCTGTTCCTTTCCTAGAGTAATAGATCTAATGCCATTCATGGTAAATCAAAATCATAATGGTAGTCAGGTAAGGTATTAATGGATTACACATATTTTAGTTTTTACTTAGTGTTTTTCATGGGTTTTGAAAAATAAAATAGATAAATGGAGGAAGGAAACATCACATATTGTTAGAGTAGCTATTACCCCAGACCTATAAGATATGTAAGAGCTTGAGAGAGTTTGGCCTATTCAAAATGTGCCATGTTACACCATGTCAGATTGACTAGTCCCTTGGACCTGTCAAAGATGTTAGAGCCTAGAAGAGCTTGGGTCATTTAAAGGGTGATGTGTTGTACCATGTAAGAGTGTCTAGTCCCCAAGACCTATCAAAGATGTTAGATCTTAGGAGAGAGGGTGCCATGTTACACCATGTTAGAGTAGCCAGTCCCCTAAACCTATCAGAGATGTTAGAGCCTAATAGAGTTCAGACCACTCAAAGGGTGATACATTGTCCCATGTTAGATCAGTTAGTCCCTCAAACCTTTCAAAGATGTCAAAACTTGGGAGAGCCCAATCTGCTTAGAGGGTGCCATATTGCACCATGTTAGAGTGGCCAATTCCTCAAAATAGTTAGATATCTTAGAGCCTAGGAAAGCCTAGCCTACTTAGAGGATGCCACATAATGTAGCTAAGAATATGAGAAGGTGTCCAACCAAGGCCCTATAATGGTAAAAATGGAGTATGGATAGAACCTAAAAACCAATCAGAGGAAGCCACACGTCCCTAAGTGAAATCTCACCCTTCCTAATGGTATGACATGGGGTACAAAGCTATGTTTGGGAGACAACCATTAATATTAGGTCCAATAAATAGATAATAATGGCATAAGGTATGAGTTAAGTAGGAAGCCTCAAGGAGATGTGACTGTATGCCTACCATGTATTGGGCATTAATGAAGTAGAAATTTGAGCTTGATTAAAAAGTTTTAAAACATAACCTCACCATTACTATATCTGGTTGGCATTAGAGGTTCATGAGTTCTAAATTTAACTCCAGATTGGGAAATAAAGAGAGATCTAGCCACTAGCTCAAATTTGAATTCTTAATAGGCGAGTTTCCAAACACCACTAATATAGGGGATGAATGTATGATTTTACAAATATCCTAAGGAAATCTCACTAACAAATATCACTGTATATTTTAGAGAATAATTCAACTCCTTTCTAATTCCAAGTCACATACCCTTGCATTTTCCCCCTACACTTAGTCCTTTCCTATTGTCTTCCATATTGATAGAATGGCTACATCCTCCTTGAACCCTAATGCTAAAATTGAGTACCAAGATACCTTATTTTAAATAAAGATTGACCTAGTTTAATCACTATAATAACCTTTTCAAAATAATTGAACAAGCACCCATGGACTCAATCTCTGATAATGATGAATAGGTAGAATTCAAATATGCCCTTTAAGCTTACAAGAAATGTGGTATTCATAGGGTCGTAGTTAAACTAGTGGTGTTCCCATGCACCAAATTATTCAAAAACCTACTTTTCACCACCATCTAAGTTATAATAGAGTCCATGACTGGGTTTTCTCACCCAACTCTTGGCACTAGATCACTGACATCTCTAAAAATGTCCACAAGGCATATTACTCCCTTCTAGATCTTACCTTCTCTTATGATATTGTGGCAGTGAAAACTTGGACCAAGACCTTACAAATATATGATATCCTATAAGACTAGGCTAATAACCAATATGCTAAGTGGGTCAAAAAGGAGGACGTCAATGCATACATAGTACACACCATCTAAGAGGAGGTCTAAGTGGGCATGATCCTACTAAACTGATTATTCAAGGCCTAAGACTATTTTCATGTTAACAAATTATGGGTGCTCCTCCTCCATATAATACTTATTGGATATAAAGTTACAAATATGGGAGGTATGATCAACTTCAATTTATTCAATGCCATAGTAGATGCCCAAGTAGGAGGGAGTTTTTTCATGATGAGCTAGCTTGTAGAAATAGTCTATAGGATGCTCACTTTCAAGCCATCCACTTTCACTACATGGGTTTTCAAAGGATCGGTGATCCATGTATTCTTTTATAAACTATATGGCTACCAATACTAAAACCCCATCTAGGACATCTATGATCACTTTTACCCAGTGGTCTACAATGTGATCAGTGAAGCCCTAAGGCCTCATTTATCACAAGCAATCTAGGAATCCATTAACACCATCAAATACTATTGGTACAATAGGGAGGACACCATGATTTGAATCATGGGCATTCTCAATCAACCCCTCTTCTTTCCATACATCATATTGGATTGCTTGATAAAGTAGGAGATCACCTATCAACTGATAGAGTGTATTTTCATCTTTTGCAAGGGCTACCAATAGAAGGCATGCCCACTACTCCTGATCTCCATTAGGCACCATATTTACAAGGTCTTCCCTCCCCTCTATAAAATGGTGGATAGGTAAGACTCCACCCTAGGGAGAGCTAAGCTATGGCATTGGGACCCTAAGGGCATGATCAAAGCTCACTTAGATAGGTACTAAATATACTTCAACATCAACTATAGACACCAAGAAGATGATGATGATTTCTACTTGGATGTTGTGAATAATCAAGAGGTGTTATTCCATATTTCAACTTAAAAGAAGAATAAAGGAAAGAAGGTATAAGTGGTAATATATTTTTCCCCTCTAGATATTTATCACTCTACGGATATAACTCTAACTCCTACTATCTCTAGGAGTATTTTTTATGGAATTTCATGATCTTCTCTGCCTCATGCTTTCTCTCCAACCCCACCTCCTCTAGTAGCTCCTATGCCTCATCCCTTACCTACTCTAGCATCTCCTACTCCTTGTGCCCCTACTTTTCATCCTCATCCTCTAGTAGCTCCAGTATCCCATCCTCAACTAATCTAGACCTATCTTACTTAGTGGTAGATAGCCTAAGCATAGGTGACTCAACCAATTATACCTCAAACCCAAAATGCATAGAACTTGAGGTTCAACATCACTAGTAATTTAGAGGCAAGCCTAGAAAGGGGCTCCCAATAAACATTGGTGTAGGTTCCACCCCTTACAACTCTCATTTACTCAATCTCCATTCGAACCTTTACTCTCATTATCTTTCAACTCCCAATCACAACACCCCTTAGTTATACTCCCCTCCCATAATCTCCCCAAGTGGTACCTCTTATTTTCCCCTTGCACCCTTTCCATTGTTCACCAAAGTAACTTTAACCTCATTCCTCCTGAGCATCCTCACATCTTTGATTCCCTCTACCCAATCCTTTCCACAACCCAAAACCTCCTTGGTGCCTTCATTGGGCATGCCCTTAGTCTAGGTACCTATAGGCACATCTTGTCAATGAGCATGACTATAACCATCAAGACTACATCTTTAGTGGTAGGAACTATCTTGACACACTTTTTGGTCACCTTGATGCCTCCCTTGGTGATTTAGTAACCTCCATAGTTGACCCTCATAGATCCTACTATCTGGGATTTAATTTGAAGATATTATACTCTAGTCCAATCTCATTTATTGGCCTCAATAGTTCCTCTGGCCCTAGTTATAGTGTTTCAACATATTTTTCCTTGACCCCCTCTTTCCATTACCCTAGAAGCCCAATGATTTAGCATCAACCAATCAATCTCTTCCCTTATATTGAATACCCATATCTTAGGAGTCATTTTCCCTCATGTGGGCATGACCCAAGAGCATTAGTGGACATAGATGTTCCCATGGGCATCTTTTTTCATCCTTCCTTCCTTCACTCCCATTCCCACTCCTATTCCATTAATTTACTCATTCACCCCTTCCACTTCTTACATCTCCCCTCTACCTCATATTCCACCCTTCACCACCATCTCAACCATCCCTTTGACACCTCATAAAACCCATGGAATGGTCCCAAGGTTGTAATCACCAGAGATGATAGTCTAGGGTGACTTGGACATGTAGTAAAGCTTTATCCAAGCCTTAGGAAGCATGAAGAGGACTATAATGTATAGGTTTGTCTAGGTAGGGAACCCAATGGTATGATAAACCTAGTAGGACTTTTTTTCCCTCATAAAGGTGAGGACTTCAACTTGGGAAGAAAATATGTTTGAGGATCCACTCTTTATTCTCTAGGAAACCCACAATATGTTGAATAAGCTCCTTGAGGACATGCAAAGCTAGGTTCAAAAACTATAATCCAAGGTGAAGAGCTAATTCCCCATTGAGGTTATTGGTAAGGTCAAGGAGACCCTCTTAATACTCTTCTTAGTTTTAGTGAAAGATATGAAGACTATGGTAGAGATCAATGTGCTTATCCAGTAGACTCAAGCTTACATGAAGAGGATTGAAAATATAGATGGGAAGTGTAGGAAACTACTAGTGGTGATTAAAAAAGGTATGTTATCATAATTAAAACTAATTCCCACCTTAGACTTGGGGTTATATTAGACATATACTAGGAACATGAGAATGTCTATGGAGGAATGGCCAGCTATGGCTCATAATGTAACAAGACCCTTTGAAGAGTGCATGAAAAAGATATTGACCTACTTCAAAGAGGTTAATATATCTATATTACTCTATCTAGATGGCACCCTACTAGATAAGGGATAATTTGGAGTCATCATGGGTCACCTTGACTAGGTCATGAGGGATAAGGTCACCAAAGCAAACAAGGAAGGGGCCTAAGTGGTTTTTGAGCTATCAATACAGTCCACAACAGGCATCAACCAAGTGTCTAGGGTCCATGTGTTCGTGGAGGTTCCCTTTTAGGTCTACTAGAGGTTTATGAGTCAAGATAAGGATATATTTAGGGATCCCCCAATGAACCTTACTAATTTGGACCAAGAATTTGATCTCATGGTAGCCACATTAGAAGTTAAGGATGTGAGATCAAAGCAATTTAGAGCAAAATATTCACAACCACCTCTGCATATCAATTAGGTGGTCCCTCACAAATATTTTTGAGGTCTTGAGGGGATTTTTTTTTACATTTTAAATAATGGTTGTAACTGTCATGAGTGTCCATCATGGCCTAAGATATATTTAAGGTAAATCTATATTATAATTTAAAGGTCAAATAAAATTTTCTCAAAAGTGTTGTTAGATCATAGCTAGGATTTTACCTACTTTTTACTTCATCTCTTTAAATTGTAGAGTTGGCCATGATCGATTGTTGTAATATCACTTGCTTTTTTTTAATGAATACAATTCCAATTTTCTACAAAGGGCTTGTTTTGGTCTTAATTAGCTTTCATCTCCATTCTAAATGATTGTTAATGCTAGATTAATTAAACTAATACCTTATTATTAAATGTATGCTATGGTTATGATAAGCTTGTATATTATAATCACTCTATGATTTCTCTCATTTTTATTTTTATAGTACTATTAATTTTTGTGTTAATCTACAAGTTATCATTGGAGGTTTATATATAAATTACTATAAACTTCTAGTACTTATATTTAGTGAGGGTTCATATTTGAGGCATACTCCCCTATTTCCTTAGACTCTTCCCACTGTGTGTTCTTGGAGGTATAAATTTTAGTGAAACTCAATATACAGTGGTATAATGGTGGCAAGGGAACTTATTTTGATAGTTGATATGTTGATTTTATTTTGAATCTATAGGCCCTCTTTTTTGCCTTACTCTCTCCTTTTTTCTGTTTGTTTTCCAAGATTTAATTACCCTTTCCCCTTGTGTTTAGAAAATAGAGGACTGAAATACATGAAATTTTATAATATCCTTTGATAATTAGATCTGTATGCAAGAATCTCATATTAAACTTTTAGTGGTAGCATCACATCTCTTGAAGACTATTCACATAGACTCCATAGTGAAGTAAAATAACTATATCCATGCCCTAGGATAATCCTAGATCAGTCCTAAAATATAGGATTAAATTACATCATTATTCCCATCTTCCTCTTTAGGTAATACCCAATCTCATGGGTATTTTGTGAACTGGACATTTGGACCAAATAACAATACTGATTTTATCTTAGAATGCACTCCTAAGCCATGTAATGATATTTATTATGATCCTATCCTACCATTTTTTAAAGTAGATGATCAATTAAAACCCATTAGTGATCCTTTACAAACCACTACTATCCATAATATCCATGAGGCATGCTATTGGTAACCTCTAAAATAAGTACTTGACCACACTTACAAACTAGATCATATTGTGCCAATATCAAAGATAATGTTATCTTAGGACAACCCCTTACATGAGATATATATGAACATCAATATCCAAAATAATTTTTGAAGCCTAAATTGCCCTTATTTTATGGTCATAGAGATCTTTGTACTCACTTAACTCAATATACACTCTTTTTAAGGTAATGGGGTGATTATGGATGTATTCTATTAAAATATTTCCATATAAGTCACACAATAGATGTTTAAGATTGGTTTTATAGTTTACTTATTGGCTACTTACCTAGCTTTAAAATATTAGATAATTCATTCTTATCAAAACACATTGTAACTAAGTTAACATTGGAACATATACAAGGTTTTTAACAAGGTCATGATGAGATTATAAAAGATTCAATTTTACAATTCAAAAATTCTTTGCATTATTTAACTTATCAACCCTTAGATTTTAAAAAGTAGTTCATATTCAATATGGGTATCTTATCTCCACTCAAAGAAAGAGCCATACATAAATTTTATATGTATTTTTATAAATTATACATGGACATTTTCAAATATGCATGTGCTCTAAATTTAGCAACACAAGAGGCTAATAATACAAATAAGTCATAACCATCTTCACATAATAAGTTATCAATAACAAGGTGATTTCAAATTCAATATCTAAAAGAAAGAATCTAGTTAAAGTTTTTCATAATAGAGATGAGACAATATAAATATCTACAATCAAGGAAGAACAAGTTAAGATACTCAATAAATATAGATATTTTATTTACAAATCACCATATAGTGTGAATAAATCTACTTTCGCTAAGTGGCAACCAATTTAGTTTCATAGATTCAAAGATTAATGACTTGATATTATACACATATTTTTGAATAAAATTTTAATCACTCTTCCTCCTAATTAATATCACCCTCCTCTTCATATTGAGTATGTCAAAGGAAATCCATTCTTCACTTATCATGATATCAACGGACATCGAGAAAATGATTTTTATGCATTGGGAGAAAATATATCATAACTTCATGATAGAGGGATTATCACATATGAAAAAATGGATAATAGGATAGAAAAATAAAATCCTTATACTCCTACATCTTCCTCTAAAAATAAAATGGCATCTTAAAAATAACTAATGATCATTCAAGCACTCATCAATAGTACACATAAAGAAGATATTATTGTCAATAATATGCAACAACATAATACATGTACAATAGAACTTTTTCAAAGTGTGGGATATAGTAAGAAAGATTTATATAATCCATATGGATCTAACACGGGGGGAATTTTTTTTACTAATCACTTTGTGACTCAAGACATTAACTACATTATTGGTCATATATAATACTATTCCATAAGGAATTTAATATTGGGACAACCTAGGTTACAAAAAATGAATGCAATAATGAATAAGGATAAAAATAGCTTATATTTTACTCTTGAAGGTGGGATTTTAACATTATAAATCAATATATCAAACATGAAGGACACTATGGTCCACAATAAAAGTACATTTTGAATTATACAAACATGGTTACCAAAGCAAAATCACCAAAATTTAGATTATAAATATGAACATGCATATTTCAATGATATCAAAAGAGTATCAATAATATCAACCAAAAATATTATAATTAACTAATATAAGTTTGAATATCTCTAATAATACAGAGCCACAAATATAGTATCATAAGTGAGTTATCAAAAAAAATGAGCATGATGCACAATTTCTATTTCTGTCAAGGTGGTCATCTAATTCTATAGTTCATAATTAAATTAGTTACATTCATGTATCATAAATTATAATATAATAACATTAATACTTTCCCTTACAGTATCATAATAAAATATATCAATATACTAATTACTAACATTATCGCATGAATTCAATTATCAAATGCAACAATTCTAAAAAACATATGCAATATAATTTCCACATATTCACAATGCAAGAAAGAATACATCAAATCATATATGTCTATATATCAAATGTTCAAACATGATATAAGTATAACATATAAAAGTCACTCAATATTGGGCTCATCACCCTATACATATTAAACTCCCTCTATATCTCTCTTAATTAATAATGGACCATGTGAAGATGAAGCCCCACTATCAATAGGTTGTGATCATGAGTGGTATTGACTCCTCCTCCTCCCATGAACCTCATATATAGCTACTCATTCCTATAACACTACATGTTCACATTTTAAATTTACATACTTGGAAAAAAGGCTAAGACCTATATTTATTATTGGATTAGGAGGGGGATTTTGATGTCTCATAGCCTCCACCCTAACTTAGTCACACTCGATGATAACCACATCTCACTTGGTTCTCAATTAATCATTCTCTATTGTAGCCATAATGTAAGTCATAGTAGTTATGATTGCTTGATAAAAAATGGGTGGGGGGGAGCGGTGCTCACCCACAAAAGTTGTTGCACACTTTAAGTAATCCCTAAGGAATTTCCTCATGAGTCCCATGTCATGTCAAAAACTAGAGGGATGTCTCTATAATGGAATTCCAGTATCATTATCCCTTATAGAACAAAAAGTACAATTTATCAATATCAAATCTATCAAATTAATTAAAAACTATGTAAAAAATCCCAATGAACATGTACATACTCTCAAGAGGATCCCAAGGACTATAAATTACCACTTCACTTGCATATCCTCCAACCCATGCCTAATGGACACCCTCTACTACAATAGGATATAAAATGGGCCACCCACCATTGTGTGTTTGTTGGTATACAACCAAAATAATCTAAATCAAGAGCTTGGATAATAGGATCCACCTCTGTTAATGGAATGGGTGACAATTTAACCACACCAGATCATCCTTTGTCTACCTCAAGTATTGGATCTCTCATAAATCACCTCCAAAAAAATATGCCAAGTGCACATCTTGTATGATGCCAAAATTTCACATTACATACATAAATTTAAAGTTCCCATGTTCATCTGGCCACCAATATTGAATCTAGTATCTCATTCTAATCTACTTGAGTTGCACCCATCCTCATGCCACCTTTAAATTCCCTATAGGGTCTAAAAACAATAGCATGTGCATATATTCATTATAATATATGGTGACACTTCATCAACCCAGTGCTTAGAACATGGGCTATACTAATCCACATCTCAGTGTAATTTTATGGATGTACCCATTCACCATAAGGTATCCCTAAGGAATTTATCATATTAATATGCTTATAGGCCTAGCAATGCAATAAGATAGATGAGCCTAATCCTCCACCAAATCATTCTTGAGTGAAATGATGTAAATATCTATACAAATGAGATAACATAGTACAAACTCAATATTACATAGTGCCAAGGTCCTCAATATCTTATACAAACCATTGCATCTTATAAGAAATGGACATACCCTCACCATCAATTTCAATGAAAGAGTCCAATAATTCACATATGAACTTCCATAAATGCAAAAAATTCACCAATAAAATCTTTGACAATAAAATCATAATATTAGTGGGACCACATTGAGCACCCAAAGAATGACTAGTCATATACTGGTGTGCCTACACTATATGAGTGTTGCCACCACCACCCTATAAGGTCACTCATCTACCAAAAATTGGGAGGTGAATGACCCTCCAAAAATCCTCTAATGTCACAGTTATATCCTAGTTTGGGAGCCAAAAGTGCATGTGTCTAATCTCAATCCTCACCCAATGTTGTCATCATGTTCATGTCATAAGGCCTCATAATTAATAATACACCAATCAACCTTATCAAAAATGAAAAAAATAATGCTTACTTACCTATACATGAATTTACCCACATATTCTTTTTTATCTCAAAATTATTTCACTATAACTATTGCCTTTGAAAATATTCATACAAAACACTCATTAAATTAAAATGATTCTATAAAAAATGGTCAGAATGCTAATATGTCAAAACAATAAAAATTTAATTGATTTATAATAAAATAAATTAAAATTTTCATGAACATATTTCAAAACTTACATCTTTTTATTTCAATACAATACATTCAATACTCTCATCCCTTGCATAAAAAGTGGTCATACATCAAGATTGCAAAAAAACTAACATAGATAACATTTTAGCAAAAAATCAAAAGGGTCTAAATCATCCACATGTTATAGATTTATGACAATGGCATTAAAAATTAATGATAGATTATATATACAAATAAAAATAATAGGGACACATGTCATGCAAGTACATTGAATCAGTTCAAATATATATATATATATATATATATATATATATATATATATATATATATATATATATATATATATATATATATATATATATATATATATATATATTCAAAGATTCAAAGGTAATGCAAAAATTAGATGTTAGGTCTCAAAGGTTCATAAATAGGTTCAAAGCATCAAATTAATTTAAAAATCAACAATATAATAGATAACATAACATTAATACAGATCATGGGTGCATATGATAAGCATATGTACTCATCTTTCAAAACTCAAAGTACATATTCATACATAATTAAATGCATATGAAGAGGCATATGTAAAATAATTATAAGATCAATGTTAGATGTTCAAAATATAGTTATAATTAAGCACATAGGTGGATGCCATTCTATATCATTGCACCTATTTATAGGTAATGATATTGTATATACTCAAATATATATTTTACATGATAAACTAGTCATACACACTTGAAAATTTTCAATCTAGGATTTACCCTTTAGTTCTTGAATTTATTGTTGCCACAAGGCTCACGTTTGCCATCTCATTTTACCTAAATTATTATCTTATAGTCTAAATTTGATATTATGATTTCTTAGATAACCTGTATCCCAAATTATGCTAAAAACCTAATATATATCCTTCACTATTAGTTACAGAGCTTCAAAAATTCTTTATTCTCTAAGACACTAACATTCAAACATGGACACTAACATCAATGCTAGTGTCCTAGTTCCAACGCTAGTGTCCATACCCTAAAAACTCAAATTTTAAAATATTTCAATAAATATGGGTCGACATATTTGTCTAAATTAACCCTTTATGAGATTATTTTCAAAAGGTTTTGTATAAATACAAGTAAAAGATCATTAATTATCATCAAGTACTTTTCAAGAACATATCTAACACTTACCAAGTAAAAACACTTCTCAATTATTCAAAACTTTCTTATTCATCCTTATCTCAATATTAGTGATAGGAGTAGTATTATTATAGGTATAAATCATTCAAAATATATCCCATGATCAATATATGTCAATTTTTAAGCTAGATCAATACATGCACTCACATATAGAATATTAAACATGTATTCACACACAAGCTTATACACAGGGGAGAACTATGTTGGGAAATACGGAAGCACAATTGATTACCATGCACAAACAACTTAAATATGTGGAATTAACTAGAATCACAAGCAACTAGAATTCAGAAACAACACAGAATATGAGAGACAATACATAACTTGTATTAATACTCATCCAGAAAAGAATACAATAAAGAAGATGCCACTTCTTCTTCACACCTCTCAGAGGCTTCCCACACCTCAAGTGTACATTACTTCTTTCCTCAAAGCTCTCTCTCTTACGGTCCCAACACACAACTCAAACACAGAGTTGGTGTTCACCTCCAACCAGTCAGTATCCACTACTGCCAGTACACCAGTGCTCCATGCACTTCACAAGCACTCCACGCACTCCAAGTACTCAACGTACTCCAAGTACTCAATGTACTCCAAGTAGATCTCCCAAGAACTGCAACAACCTACAACCCAAATGATCTTACTTATGGAAGGAACTACCTTGCCTTCCTCTTTGCTCTCCAATGAGTACACACCGTACTCCAAGTAGATCCCACCTGATCTTGCTCCCTGTTGTGTTGCTGTCTTCCCTGATCTTGCACACTTGAAAATCAATCTGGTTCTGCACACCTGCAAACTTGGATCATGCACACACATACACTTGTAGATTAATGATCTTACTTACCCATGTAGATCTCCAAACGTGGCCTTGTACACCTGCCGACCAAGATCCTACACACCTGAAGAACCCTTTTGATTCTCCAAAACCAACACCCACACTTGGCACTACTATGGAACTAGGAGGAACACCCTTGCTCACTTCACACACAGAAGGAGCTAACTTTGCTCAGCTCAAACTAGAACACTTTACAATATAGCCCATGAGTCTATTATATAGATCTCATGTAAACAATAATTAGACACCTAATTACAATAATTAGATCTACAGTTTTAGACTATAATTAGCCCTCAACATGCAAACACCTAGTTTGTTAACCAACTATCTATGAAACTGCCAGTTCTGAATCACACAGGTGACTGACATCGGTCCCTGTCTACCTGGAGGTAACCGACATGAGCTGATCTCTGACCATCATCGATTGCTTCCTATCTATACCCTGCCGATGTCGGTTGGCCTGACCGACGCCGGTGACTGTGATAACAGCATCCTCCTCCATGTCTGCATCCATGTGAAGCTTTTAGCTCCACAACCTAACAAACTACATATGTGTGAGACTCTCATTAAAGTATTGGCTATGTAGGTAATGCTCACTAGCAGAGGGGTCTTTAAGGTTAGATCTACTTAACTTGAGACCATTAACCCCTATTTTTTAAGGTGGCATACATGTTGTGCTCTAATACACACACCCCTTTTTTAAAATTTTAAAAAATAGGGATCCATTATTGAAAAAACCTCTACCTGGGGAGCTATGATCATAAATACCTATGACTAGGGTATCATGTATTTGTCATTAAAGGCTATTTCTAGAAAATCATAAAATTCCAATCTTAAACTAGTATCTTAAGTCATTTCAAACCTTGGATTTTCATGAATTTTACTTTGATATGATGATATGATTTGCAATCTAATGGATCTAATATTTCTATGTCCTAGTATATATTTTGATCACAATATTAACAATTAAAGACCATTAATTACCTTTGATTAGGCCCATAGTAAATATTTTATATGGTTATGACACATGTTACTCTTGCATCATTCAAAGTTTTAGATAATTATAAAATTTTAAGTCTTTCAAAAACCCAGGCCTCTCTAGCTTTGTAAAAATGGCATGTGGTGTATTCACGCTAAAATAAAGACAAAAAACTCATTTGTTTATCAAAAAATTTAATACATTCAAGCATATAAGCTTCTAAGTTATTGATTTTTTTAGCTTTTGAGATTAGTCAACATGTCTCGATCATGTTAATACACATATACAGAAAGGTTAAGTGGTTATTTGGTCTACAACCTAATGTTTCAAACTTTCAAGCTTCTGAGGTTCTGAGTGATTGACACTTGACACATTTATAGTAATATGTGTTGTCAAAAGGTTAAGTAGTCCCAAGGTCACCAATTTAATGCTTTGAGCTCCTAAGTATTTGAACTTTTGATATTATTCCATGTGTCTTGATCATGTTGACCAATGGCCACATAAGGTTCTTAACTAAAAGGAATGCCAATATAATGACCCAATCTTCCATGCTTTCAATGCTCTAAGATTATGACATGTGGCTTGATCACATTAACTTACCACTATGATACCTCCCCAACATAGCTAAGAAATTTAAAGGGTTGGATTAATGAGGTCATGACAAGTGGCACTATTTAAGGAAGGTATGGAAAAAACATAAGAAATAATTATAAACAACATGGCAAAGAAACAAGTCAATGAATGGCTAATAATTGTCTCAAAAATAAAGATTGGGCATAAAGAATTAACGAAAGATCACCACTTGGAAAATAAGGACACCTACCAAAGTTGAATGGTGTATTCAAATTGAAATGGGCATTAAAAGTGAATTCTTGTTATCAACATTGAAGGCACATGAATACATTAAATACATAAGCCTACAAGTAATATATACAAAATCTATGAAAATTAGGATTCACTTTACTATTGATATCTCTATTGATTAAACAATTGCATTCTCAAGATTCTTAAGCATCAAGCCAGCCCTAAATCTCTTTAGCCACTAAACATGGAATGAAATTATCTAGGACCTCACAAGAAGTTATAATGACTAAAGGATAAAAATGGCCTCTTTGTCAAAACAAGGTAATCCCTCAGTACCCTCTCCATACTCATTTACGAGATCAACTATATATAAAGACATAATATTTGAGAAGAGTGCCCTAAATTTTTTATTCCCTCATTACTCAGCACTCTGGGAATAGGTCAAATCAGTTAAGTCTTATTCCAAAGAGGATAAACTCTCCCAATAAGCCAAATAGTATATAGATTATTTGCTCCTAATTAAAGAATAAGGTCTCCACCAGGATGTAGTCAAACCTAAGGTAATGCCATGTATTAACCTCTTAAAGGTTTTATTCATCAATGGAACCATTTTAGGAGACATTGTTCACATAAGGAAAGTTAAGACTACCTATAATTACATATTAGGAAGTGAATTTGAAAGGTATCTTAGGCTTCCCTACCTTAAAACTACCTATAATCAAATCTCAGCTAATGTATGGCTTGAGCATAACACTATAGATGGGAAACTTAAGAAATGGATTGAAAAGGGGAAAAGGTTAAATCCTAAAGGGATATTCTCAACCAATATTATTATTAAATTCAGAATTAAAGTTACCATAGTGATGGCACTATTGAATAGGTTGTATGGGTTCCCAAGTATCACCTATGGTCAGGTTGAATGAGTGCCACTACTAGACATATTATTGATAACTAATAAATTTATAGCTTTAGGAAAGATCATAAGTGCACAATTGAAGGTATAGATAATCTATCTCGATAGGAGGATTGAGGATAGAAATTTACATATGATGTCTTACTTACTAGATGTGGTGATGGCCACTATGTACAAGTTGTATGGCCAAGAATGACAACCATCAATAAAATATTTGGGAAACAGGGTCAGAGAATATTTTTACTTTATATTTATTCACAAGTATAAGAATGACATAAAAAAAGGCAATGAGGTATATCCTCACGTATACCAAGATATTTAGGGTACCCTAATGCCTAGATTATCAAAAAACATAAGAAAGACCCTCTCTAAAATGGGTGATTATTGGTTATATCTACATGTAACTATCATCTAAGTGGAAGGTACTAGGATTACCCTTTTTTATTTCATCATCATTTTACTGATATAATTATATAATAGGAGATTGCTTATCAAGTTTTCAATAGCATTGATGAAGAATTAGTTCAGATACATAGTCTACTACTTTTAAATGTCTTTAAGAATTAGACAATAATAGTATGTGATTAGGACACATTTAATTTAAATTGGAAAAGATAAGACACAATGCAACTTGTATCTTGAAAAATTCAAAGAATGGGAACCTAAGAAAAAATAAGGGGGTACCTCCAAACAATCTTGGAAAAGAAGGAAGTGCATGTTTCTTATAGTCACTAGGCTTATGACCATGATCAAGTTTTTTTGAATGCCTCAGATGACTCTGAAGTTTGGATAAAGTTTAAGGATAAGAAGATATCTATGATACCTACACAAGACATAAAATATAATCCAAAAGAAGTAGAAGAAGAGGCCCAAAATGTATGGAGTCAGCAATGGCCTTCATCTCCACCAAAGGGCTCTCAACCACCAGATCAACCTCTTTCCTTAGAAGTAGATGCCATAGAAGAACAACTAGATCAATTTGGGATCCAAAGGGAGTCAAATCCTCAACTTAGGAAGGAGATTGTCAGATGCCTTCCTAGTCCTTAGATTCATTCCACTTCTATAACTTCATATGAGCAAGTCTTGGGTACAACAACAATAAGGGATAGGCCAACCGTTACCTCAACTAGTCAAAAGAAGAACATTTTTTTGATGACTCCTTTGCCTCCTCTCACCTTAGTCACCCAAGTGAGCCTCTTATAATTATTTTAGTCATCTTTCACTTTAATTCCAACTCCCCTATCTCTCCTAAATCTCCTACATCCCATCATGTAAGCCCTTTGCCTTCCACACCTTCCACTTAATCACATTCAATTCCACCTAATACCATAGTTGTTCCCATAACCCCTCTACCATCTCATATAGCCTCCACTCCACATATCTTCACATACCAAAGGAAGTAAAAGGATTCCCCTGCTCCTTCCTAGGATATATATCTATAATAAATACCATCACTTGGTCTCCCTATCATTGATAAAGCTACCAAAGAATATAATAAAGATAAAAAGGCTACAATGGAGCTAGAATAAGAAGAAAAACTAGAGCAATCGATATCTATGGTTGATTATCCATCAAATAAGAAGACTAGAAGATTGGAGTGGCATAACCAAATGCTAAAGAAGTTGACCTAGAGAAAGCAAAAGATTTGAGTCTGAGTGAACAAGAAGGAGGAGACACCTTGGTTGGGATTACACCAAAACAAATTTAGAACATTTTTAAGTAGTCTCTTCTATCATTTCTTAAATTCTTGATGTACAAATTATAGTTGTATGTTTACCTACAGTAATGCCTACTATTATATATTCCACTTCTTTTATCACTGTATAGATTTTGATATTATTTCCTCACCAAAACTAATAAGGACTCTTATAAAAGTCCATTTTGATAAATTAGTTATAGTTTCCATTTTTAATAATCCACCAAATCCAAGAAATAAGTTAATCCAACTAGAGCTTCCCATGCCCCAACCATTGGCCCTATTAAAAGCAACCATGAATATGGAAATAACCTTGGGTTTAACCAACTTCTTGGCCAAGGTGACACCTATGAAAGAAATCTATCCATGGTAGGTGGTTGGTAAAAAAATCCCCCAAATGCCCATTCAAATAAGTACCTAACTACCAACCACTATGACCACATCCCTTCTAATGACCTCTCAAAATTATATATCTTCATAAATTGATTAAGGAGGAGAAACAAGTGAACTAATAATTCCTAAATGCATAAAGGAGATGCAAAATGTTATGGATACAAGGAAAAATATGGTTATGATAGAGCTACCCATAGTCTATACATGGTTTGATAAAGAAAGTGAGACTATACAGAGAGTGATGAAGAGGAAGATAATAAATACAAGAATAAAAGGAGAGATATACTTTGAAAAAAAAAAAATCTCTCTATCCAAAAATCCTAAGAATTTTTTTAATGATCCTACTGAATACATTGAGTATTTCAATACTTTTGTTGATTCTACTATGTCAGGATTAAAGGAGATGCACCAGAGCATCGAAGAAGCCTTGAAAATAAGGAAATAGATGCAAATTATACAGGTTCCTCAAGAGGTGATTATTGAGGTATAAAGTGTAGTTATAAAGATGTATAAACTTTTGTTCAATATTAGAGTATTCAAGGCAATCATTTAGGCCCATAGAGTAGACATTGTCACACTATGGAATAAAATGAAGGAAAAAAATAAGATTAAACTTTGAGGTCCAATGTTCCAAGATTAGTGATTTTGATCAGCTTAATTTGATGACCAACATGGATGCTTCTTGGTGCTTAAAATATGTGATTTACAAAAGGGCTGCCTCCTTAAATTAGCATAGGCAAATTAAAAAGCTATTGATTCTTTATTTTAATCATGAAGCTGAATCACTTCAAATTTTTGGGGATATGTGAGTAACTAGAGTGATCACCCAAACAAGGGAGCTGGTGAATTGACCTAATTTTGAGAACCTTCTCCACTCAGCTACTAAATATTTTAAACAAGCTATGAAAGGTAATCTATATAAAACCAATGAAGAAGTACTATAGTTGGTAGGTTTTTCCAAATATAGAGTGATAAGGGCCTCATATTTATTAACTAAGTTCAAGATCTCAAATACAAATTAAGAAAGGTTAATGATTGGGGCAGTCAAATTTTCAAATCCTTAATTACTAAATTTTGAGGTCATAGATAAATCATTTGATATAGCATACACACTAGGTGAAGTTCTAAATGCTAAAGAGGAAACTTTTGGGTCTACAACATGCACATAATTGGCAGTTAGTGCCCCCATCTTCATAAGGATCTTAGTCTATGTCACAATTGCAACTACACTATTTTCATCGACTAATATAGTTAATAGCATTACATAAAGTACTCCAATTTTATAATGATTATGTATATGCATGTTTATAATAAAAAGGGGACTTTAGTTCCCAATCTATTATTGAACATTGATTATTTATTTTTAGCTAGCAAATCTATTTTTGAGTATTATCATTGTAGCATGCATCCTTGCATGATTTTTAAACTAGAGGTTCTAGTTTTGGACTTGTAATATTAGGTGAAGATTGAAGAGATGAGGCCTTGCCCTTCCCAAGATTATAAATATATGTAACCTCCCTATCATAAAGGAAGCAGAATTTTTGCTATTGAGATAAATAGGACATTGATTTAACCTTTTAGGGTTTTACAAGTGTAATTACCTATGTTTGGTTAAGGGGTTGAGATGCCTAAATTAGTTAAATAAATTATAGTAATTAACCTACTAATTTTTTATGACATTTAAATTATTTTAAATTTATAATAATAGCAATAAATAGGAAGAAATAGAGACTTAGCTGAAAATAGACTGTCATAGATGATCTAGGTTCTAAAACTTGAGATCTAAACATTTCTGAGTGTAACAAGTAGGATTATGATATTTATCTATTCATTGGATAATAATGCCAAATTTGGATAGTAGTGAAATATGTGTGTAGTGTCCTAAATATGGAGATAATGTCCCCTTTGTAGTACTATTCCTATTTTTGGGGAGCACTTGTGCTTGTGGCTATATGTTATATTCTTGCATGACCAAAACCTATAGCTATATATTGTACTTGAAAAACTTGATTTTGTGTGTAAACCCTAATTATATTTACAAGTGTGATATGAGAAATATTTAAGTGTGTTAGTAGGATAGAATGGATGTCCTCAACACCCTACTATATGAAGAGTTGCATATATACCAATACTCAAAGAGGGATCAAGTCTGATGTAGTTCTACCACCTAATACTTGACATATGTGCAAGTGAATGCTAGAATGAGAGTGGCCTTGGATGCCTTGAATGTGCTTGAGCTTTAGAATGATTGAAAATTGGACTTAGGGTTGTTGTAGATGGTAGTATGTAGAAAGTAGGGCAAAATGGGGATAATTTACCTTGATTTTTCATAACTTTATCTTTGGTTTGAATAGCTTTTGCATCTATTTTCCATCTAGTGAATAGAGGTCAATTAGACTTGTATTTATAGGGTTTTGTTGATTTTGAAGATAATAAAATGATCTTAGGACAAAATTAGGATCGGAACACATTTGAAAAAGTATATATTGGGAAAATTTGGGGCTAAGGACAATAGCGCCTAGTTGGAGACACTAGCACCATGTGGTTGTAGTGTCCCAAATGTGGCACTAATGTCCTTTTGGTAGACTGTTGAGAAAGTTGGATTGGGGTCAGAGGTGACAATTTAGGGACTATGTATTGATTGGATGTAATTTAATAAGGTCTACTGAATAGTTGTAAATTTAAGTCTAAGGCTCTATAATAGGTCTATAGAAAGCTCGGGGATAGGGTGACTCAATGATACTCTTAGCATCCAATTACCACTTTTAGGTGATTATATTTACCCCCTATGTATGATAGTAATGCAACAAAGTGAAATGATTAGTATAAATTAAAAATAAGTGTACCTAGACTTACTTTGGAATTGAATCCTATGTAGCTGAGTTTGAATATGTGAATTTGGGTCTATGTATAGGAAACATGATCCAAAAAAATGTCCTACAATGAAACATGCAAAAATGAGTCCTTACTAATGAGATAAGCAAAAGTAAAAGACTATGCTAAAATGAAATAACTGAGTACAGAGAGAGGAAAGGAATGAATACACCTCATTGGGTACATGAATGAATACATGCACCTAGTGACAACCTATGTGTGTGAATGTGCATAGTGATCATGTCATTAAATAACTTAAACTAAACTAATGACTTACTCAATCCTCATATGGGTGGCTTAATAACTCAATCCAATTTTGACTCCATCATTACCCACCCTTGTTTGGTGGATCTTGATCTCTGTGAATAGCTTGGATAAGACTATAAGTATGTCGAACCCTCTCATATAGGTGGCTCAAGAACTCAAGTAGGACATGAATCCATCATTTCCCCCTATGTGAAGTAGATGCATCTATAATTATATTATGCAAAGTGCTAAAATTATCTAAATGAGTAATCTAATTATGTATTTGGCTTCAAAACCACTCAGGTATATTAGGTGGCTTTGGGACACTCAAGAATGTCAACCACTATAAATGGAGTAAGGCATGAATCTAGAAACAACCTTGAATGTGATAAAAAGTGTATACAACATAGAGAATGACATGGAGTTTGCCATTCCATCTAATCAACCTGTCTTAAGCTGAGTATATGAAAACTAATGTGCCATGCTCATGCTCCCAATCTGGTATCTAAGTATACTAAATCTAAATCAGTATGTAATATATTTATTCATGTAATTGATCTAAATGTATGAGTGATAATTCCATGCATGATACCCCCAAATATGAGTAACTAGTATGAATCTAAATTAAAATGACTAAATCTAATCCAAATCTAAACATAACTACCAAACCTATGATTGTATTTTTTTAAATATGTATTTTACCTAGTGTACTAGTCTAAATGATCTAGACTACTTTGAAGCTAGGGATACTAGACATTAGCACCCTGTAGTGGATAGTAGCACCCTATGGCACTAATGTCCCAATTTGGATGCTAATGACTACTTGGTCTGATCTCTATGTGGTCTGAACTAACTATTGAACCTTTATTCTATTCTGTGTCTACCCTAAATCTAATTTCTATAACTAAGCTTGTGTGCTAAAATATATTTGTGAAAATAAAAAATAAGAGCTTGATCTTTGTGACAAACCCTATAAATTCCCCCTCTTTTGAGGGTAGTTTTTAAATTTATGGAAGAACTAACCTATAAATAATTAGCTCTAAAAAATGTGATAGTTAGAGCATGCTATTTAAATATAATGTAAAAACATAACATCAAAATGTAAATGTATTTGAGAAATAGTAGGAAATATAAGATGTATTTTGTAATTTAACATTAGACAAGGTGTCAAGATAGATCTAAGTAATGGATAATAGTATTAAAATATGACTTACTTAGGGGATGGGTAATCATGTCCATCAAGACTCTCAATTAGGATGCATGAGAGCTCTCATGGCATTGAAAACTAGTGTGTGTGTGTGTGTGTGTGTGTGTGTGTGTGTGTGTGTGTGTGTGTGTGTGTGTGTGTGTGTGTGTGTGTGTGTGTGTGTGTGTGTGTAAGTGTAAGTGTAACAAGCAAATAAAAGTGTCATGGTGTAGAATCATACCAAGAAGAAAACATACAAGTACATGAGGCATGCAAAAAATAGGCCAAAGGGCCACAATATAAGAGACATGGGCACATGTCACTAAATTTGATAATGAAGACATACAAGGACATGTTCAAATGTATACATACACAAACACCAAGTAATTTGGAGTAGATCCATAGAGAAGGACATGTTCAAATGTCCACATATAAAAGCATGGAAGAGAACATATAAGGGACATGGGCACATGTCCAAAGCATATAAATAGAGAAGTGACATAGAAGCCAAGGAAAAATACATATTCAAATGCCCTCAAAGATTTAAGAACCATATTAACACAATCAAGTCTAATATAGGAACTAAAAATGAAAACATGTATAAATGTGTAATACAAATCTATGTAGATGCTAGGGTACACATATATTGAAGCTAACTAATGAAAGTTGGCAAAAAATGTGATCATTGAATAATAGTGATTAATATCAAGATAAATCAATGAGTAATTGAAATATATAGTATGTAAGATAAAACCTGGTTATAGTAACTATGTAGGATATGCCCCTGAGTAAGCATATGTAATAATGTGTAAACCTAGATTGGTGTAAATTCCCCCAATGGGTAGAGATGATAACTGATCTAGATTAGTGTATTGGACTAGATTCCTATCTAGAATCTACAAGAACTTATCAGGTACCCCTAGAACAACAAACATGCTCTGGTACCAATTGATGGGGAATCCAAGAACAAACACACTTGTTTTGATCCCACTTGTTAGGATCTTGCTCCTCAGAAAGAGCAAAATATGATTACCAAACTTAAGCAATTAAACATGCAGAAATAACTAGAAGCATAAGTAACTAGAATTCACCAATAGCACAGAATATGAGAGACAATATACAATCTTATATTAATACTTGTACAGAAAAGAATAAAATAAAGAGCCGCCACACTCTTCCACCTTACAGAGGCTTCCTACACCCCAAGTGTATAGTAATTCTTCTTCAAAACACTCTCCTACCAAAAAATGGTCCCAACAATCAACTCACACACAGAATTGGTGTTCACCTCTCCAACCAGTCAGTAATAACCCTGCTAGTACACCAAACACTCTATAGTACTTCAAGTTGATCTCTCATGAACCTGTAACCTGCAATTCAATAGACCATACTCACAATGGAAGGATCTTCCTTGCCTTCCTTTCTAGCTCATAAGTGGAACTAGGAGAAACACACACTTTGTTCTCTTCACTAGCACACTTTACAATACATGCTAATGGGTCTATAAATAGATCCCAGACTTAAAAAATAACTTAGACTCTTAGTTTACTATAATTATCCATGCAGCTCAAGACTCGAAATAGCCTTTACATGCAAACACTCTATTCACTAAACTAACTGTTCGTGCAACAAATAGTTCTGGAACACATAGGCGATCGACATCGGTCCCTGCTTGCCTGGTGCTACCGACGTCGGCCAACTCCCTGCCGACACCAGTTGCCTTCTGCATTGGTCATGACCAACATCGGTCATGCTGTCGATGCCAGTGCTTTTGGGTCTTCAGCAACCTCCTTTTCTTTATCTGCAACAAGTTGAAGCTTTTAGCTCCACAACCTAACAATCTCCCACTTGGAGATAAATAGCTACAACTGTACTTGTACCTGTACACCATCTAGTTTGTTCCCTTGGCTCTATATCCCTCTTCAAGATCACTCTTGAAGACCAACCACCACAAAACTTGTAGTGCAAAACCTATCATCCAAATCACCTGCCACATCCACATCTACAAACCATGTAGAAAATAACTTGAACCTGCATAGCATGTGCACCTGCTGATGGTCCCTCTAAGAATCCACTGAACTACCCTCCAATGCTTCTTTTCCTGATTGGATCCAAACTTGTGACAACTCCCACTGCTTGGGAAAACTCAGGTCTAGTACATACCATGCACTTAACCTCATTATGTGAATCAAGACACTGTTCTGTGAACTGTCCAACCATCAGCGTGCTAACCGGTCTCACACAATCATCCTGAAACAAAGTCAACATATGACCTTCCATGTCCCTAGAACACACTCATGCCAAAGAACCTTGCTTCTCACAAATTCTCCATGACATCCCTCTAAACTAGCTTTACCTTTAGTTCAGCAATACCCTGTATATGTAACCCTGTAATAAGCACATCATACAGTAATAGGATAATGTAGCTAATATTATCCAACCTGGTAAAGAGAAACACAATGATCAAACCTCCATTGCACCGCAGCTTATACAAGACCATACACCTTGGCCTTCTGTCTCACGTATCCATTTTTGCTCTTCCTTATCCTGAACATCCATTCGTCTCTCAGTGCTTACTTCCAGCTGGCAACTCCATCCAAAACCCCTATTTGGTTTTCTTCTAAGGAATCACATCCTCCATCCATGCCAAGCTCCCACTGTTTCCTGGATCTACCTATTTTGCTTCTTCAATAACTTCCTGGTTCTTTACCATAAGTGAGCAACAAGTAGTGTAAAGAAGGGAAATGATGAATTTGAGGCTTACCTACCCTTTAAGTCCTCCATATGGGCACTTGAGACTCCTTGACAGCTTGTTGTCCACCCAAAATTTGTCTCAGTGATCGATGCTGGTCACATTCCAGTCTGCACCTGATCGATGTCAGTTCCCTATGACTGCCTCATTGCTGACATCGGTTCCCCCTTGCTAACGCTAGTGTTTATCTACCCTGAGTCACTGACATCAGTCTGCACATAGCTGATGTCGGTCCCTGTTTGGACACTGATGCCAGTTTTCTTGCCGACGTTGGTCTCTGTGTTTTGCTTGTGAGAACTAAATTTTTCCCACTAGTTCTTTTTGGATCAAACCCTTATCCAAATCACGCTTACTCTACTCAGAATTCTTCTGCCCCTTGTGCTGAACTCTATCCGTCACCTTCTCCTTGAAAACCAAGGTTTTCCTGCTCTTGTCACTAACATCAGATTCCTCAAGAAACGTCACCTTCTTCTTCTGCATACAGAAATCTTGATCTATACCATTTGACTCAAGAACATGCATCTCCTTCTTATTCATGTGACCAAGCCTATTAAGCCACATATTTGAATCTATAGCTGAAGTAGATAACCCAAAAAGAGAATCAGTAATATAAGTAGATAGATTAAGTGTACCTACTTTCTTACCTCTTGTTATAACAAGTACACCCTTGGTAACGTTCCAAGAGTCTGTTGTGAGAGTTACTGTGCAACCCTCATCACCCAAACTTCTTATAGAAATCAAATTCCACTCCAGAACTGGGACATGCATGACCTCTTTTAACACCCATGTGTTACCTGTCTGCAATTTCAGCTTCACTTTTCCTTTGCCAACCATCTGACAAGGCTTACCATCCCCTACACAAATTTCTCCAAAGTCTCCCTGGACATACTCATGAAAAAATTCCCTATTTGGGGATGCATGAAAAGAGGCACCAAAATCTAAAACCCTAGATTCTAATTTATCCAAAGAACATACTAGAGCATCCCGTGTAATGAAATCTGCAACATCTTCTTCTTCTTCATGTCCTTCATGTTGATCTACTACCAACCAAAAATCTTTCTTTTCCTACTCTTTCTTTCCATATCTCTAGCAGGTTATTCTGCCATACCTGAACTTGGACCTCCTGCCATTAAACTTCTCCATTCATAGCTTACTGTCTTCTGCCATTGCTCTACTCCCACTCAAACAGAAACCCCTGTGAGTAACCTATAATCAACACACACTAACCAGATATAATCCAACATGTTAGTATCCCAACCAAAAGCTCTAATACCACTTGTCAGTTACCCCTAGAACAACAAACGTGCTCTGGTACCAATTGATGGGGAATCCAAGAACAAACACACTTGTTCTGATCCCACTTGTTAGGATCTTGCTCCTTAGAAAGAGCACAATATGATTACCAAACTTAAGCAATTAAATATGCGAAAATAACCAGAAGCACAAGTAACTATAATTCACCAATAGCATAGAATATGAGAGACAATATACAATCTTATATTAATACTTGTACAGAAAAGAATACAATAAAGAGCCGCCACACTCTTCCACCTTACAGAGGCTTCCCACACCCCAAGTGTATAGTAATTCTTCTTCAAAACACTCTCCTACCAAAAAATGGTCCCAACAACCAACTCACACACAGAATTGGTGTTCACCTCTCCAACCAGTCAGTAATAACCCTGCTAGTACACCAAGCACTCTATAGTACTCCAAGTTGATCTCCTATGAACCTGCAACCTGCAATTCAACAGACCATACTCACAATGGAAGGATATTCCTTGCCTTCCTTTCTAGCTCATAAGTGGAACTAGGAGAAACACACACTTTGTTCTCTTCACTAGCACACTTTACAATATATGCCAATGGGTCTATAAATAGATCCTAGACTTAAACAATAACTTAGACTCTTAGTTTACTATAATTATCCACACAGCTCAAGACTCGAAATATCCTTTACAAGCAAACACTCCATTCACTAAACTAACTGTTCATGCAATGCATAGTTCTGGAACACACAGGCAATCGACACCGGTCCCTGCTTGCCTGGCACTGCCGACATCGGCCGACTCCCTGCCGACGCCGGTTGCCTTCTGCACTGGTCATGACCAACATCGGTCATGATGCCGACGCCGGTGCTTCTGGGTCTTCAGCAACCTCCTTTTCTTTGTCTGCAACAAGTTGAAGCTTTTAGCTCCACAACCTAATAGAACTCAACAAGAATAAGTGAAACATATGTGTATGATAAAACCAACTACACTAGGATAGCTAAAAATTTACAATATTTGGCAAGTAGTAGAAATGTAAACACAACAATGCATACAATCTATAAAAATTTTGGATTTTTTGAAATATTTGAATTTTTTTATATTTTGAAATATATTATTTTTGTGTTTTCTAAGAATAAGCTATGTACAATCATATGCAAATAAATTATGTACAAGGAATGAGAGAGAGAAGGAAGTGTGTAAAAGGGTAGGAACCATACTAACCAATGAGTCTCATGGGAGAATTGCTATCACTATGACATGCGTCTAAAATAGGAATGGTAATATCTCATGTTATGTGATTTCTATGTTGTAGTTGAATGTTGTTATAGTGGTAATCTGAGTATTTTCATCATTAGAATCATAATATTATTTCACATCAAAATCATGATAACCTACTATACTAGAAGGAATGGCCTCATACTGTGGAGCTGACCTTTATAAATTATGATTTGGTATATTTATTATGATTTTTACCTTTGAAATTGTGCTTATTATAGACACATGGTGCTATGGAAGTCTTTTTCTAGAGAATCTATTTTGAGAATGCTTGTTGGTTGAGCATGATTTTGACTTTATAACTAAAACTCTTGATCTTTTTATAATATTTCCTATGTATCTAGATGTTTTTACTTGATAAACTATATCTTTGGATGATGTACCTTAATATGTTCAATAAATCCCAAACCCTATTGACCAATGTTATCAACTACTATGATAGGAGTAGTGATGCCTTGGGGGCTTACTTGCCCAAACCTTAACCATGATAATCATACTGTTGTAGATAATTTTTACCAAATCCATACCATATTGAATGTTGAGTATCCTTTTATAGAGGTATATTTTCTTGATTTATCTATGATTTTTATACTTTTTGTTGTTGTGATTATGATTTTAGAATTTTTTGTTGTTTTGAGTTATGCTTTGGTAACTATTTTTGTATTGTTTCTAAATTTGACCCTTTTAAATTGGTCAATGTGCCATTATATGTTATTTGGATGAAGTATCACTATGTGAGTCATTTGTATCCATTATATGTTTTATTTTCCTCTTCAATTCTAAATATGAATTAGTGTGGTGCCCATGCATTTTATGATATGCACAAAAATATTTGGATCTCCTCATTAAGTGTAGAGGAGGTAAGTTGATCAACTTATATTTAATTTTTTCCCTTAGTGTCTCACTTAAACTCTTATTTGAACTTTGAATGCTTTTTGAATCACTAGTTATATATGTACTTTGTAGTGATTTCATGTTCTAATATGTAATAATGTTTTCCAAAGGTTGATTAGTTGAAGATGTATAAACTTGATTTACACTATTATACCCTTGAGGACTTTGTCTTGTAAATTATTTCTCCAATATTGTAATATTTTCATGTAATAGTTTATTCTTATTTTTTAAACTTGTAATTATCTTGGTCATACTGATAATTTGATCACGTAGAGTCTCACAAGTGAAATCCCTAGATATTTATGTTTGAATGTGTAGGCACACACCCAATAGGGAAAATGTGTGAATAGGTTGAGTAGGGGGATTAATGATAGTGTTATAGTCTGATTCATCTCATGGAGGAATGATAACATGGACATAGTTAGAGGGAAATTATATATCACCCTCATGGATTTGAGGAGGAGAAGTAGATTCTTTCTTGTGCATAAGATATGACATTGAAACTTGAAACATAGTGGTTAGTTTATGTGCGAAATCCACTATGTGTGTATGGGTTTGATTTAAAAAGTTATCTATGTGTTTAAATAATATTATTTTAAGTGTATTTCACATAAAATAAAGATAATATGAAAATGAAGGAATGCAACATGAAAGATATTTTATTTTATTTGAAACATCATGTATGCATATGTCTATGTGATTAAAGAATGATGTCTTAATTATTTTGCACATAGAAGAAAGATAAAATGCTATGGAAATTATGAAACATGAAAGATATTTCAGTTAATTTTAAACATCATGTATGCATATGTATTTATGATTAAATGATGATGTCTTAATTATTTTTAACATAGAAGAAAGATAACATGTTATGGAAAGAATGCAACATGAAAGATATTTTAGTTGATTTGAAACATCATGTATGCATATGTCTATGTGATTAAAGAATTATGTCTTAATTATTTTACATATAGAATAAAGATAATATGCTATGGAATATGATAAATACTGCATTTGAAAGTAAGCATAATTTATACATGTATTGATCTCTTTTCTAAATTCATTCTGAATTAAAGGGAATAAGCATACAAATGAAAGTACAAAACTTTAAAACAAAAAATAATTGATTTATTTTATCATTATGATCATGATTAGATAAGAAATGTGAATTTAGAATCTAAGTTTTGAAAATAAAATTTGGGTATGAATAGAAAACGTATACAAACCCTAAGTGTGTCTAGGGTTAGGGTTTTTGAAACTAGGGATTTTTTTGCAACCATTTAAATTGGATGTAAAATAAATTGAAACCCTAATGAAATGTTGATTTTAATTAGCTAGGTTGTCTAAATAAAATAAAAAAATTAGAAGTATGCAACCCTAAATTTATTGCATAAAAATAGGAATTAATGCAAGCTAGGGTTTTATGCAATGATTTGAGTAAGATGGGTTCACCAAATGATTTAACCTTTTAGGTTTTTACAAGTGTAATTACCTATGTTTGGTTAAGGGGCTGAGATGTTTAAATCAATTAAAGTAATTAACCCACTAATTTTTTATTACCTTTGACTTATTTTGAATTTATAATATTAGAAATGAATAGGGAGAAATAGAGACTTGGCTGAAAACAAACTATCCTAGATGATCTAGGTTCTAAAACTTGAGATCTGAGCTATTCTGAGAGTCACAAGCAAGATTATGATATTTGTCTATTCAGTAGATAGTAGTGCCTAGTTTGGATAGTAGTACCATCCATTTGTAATGTACTAAATATGGTATTAATGTCCCCTTTACAATACTATTCCTATTTTTGAGGAGCACCTATGTCTATGTTTATATGTTCTATTCGTACATGACCAAAACTTGTAGTTATGTATTGTACTTGGAAAGTTTGATTTTGTGTGCAAGCCCTAGTTCTCTTTACAAGTAGGATATGAGCGAGATTTTAGTGTGTTATTAGGATGAATTGGACATCCTCAACACCCTGCTATGTGGAGAGTTACCTACATACTAATACTTTGAAGAGGGATCAAGTCTAATATATTTTTCCCACCTAGTGTTTGATGTATGTGCAAGTGAATGCTAGAATGAGAGTGGCCTTAGATGCCTCAAATGTGCTTGAGCTTTAAAATGCTTAAAAAATAGACTTAAGGTTGTTGTAGATGGTAGTATATAGAAAATAAAGTGAAATAGGGATAATGTACCTTGATTTTTCACAAATTTGTATTTGGTTTGAATAGTTTTTGCATTTATTTTCCATCTAGTGAATGAGGTCAATTATACTTGTATTTATAGGGTTATGTTGCTTTTTTAGATAAGAAAATGAGGTTAGGCTAACCTTAAGAGGGGCATATCTTTGAAAAATTATCTTTTGGGAAGAGTTGGGGCAAAAGAAAGTAACGCCCACATGGGGACACTAGTGCTATGTGGCTTTAGTGTCCCAAATGTGGTGCTAATGTATTTTTTGGTAGATTGCTAAGAAATTTGGATTGGGGTCAGAGGTGATAGTTTATGGACTGTGTCTTGAATGGATGTAAGTGAATAAGGTCTATTTAATGGCTGAAAATGTAAGTCTAAGGCTCTATAACATGTCTATGGTAAGCCTAGGGATAGGATGACTAAAATGATACTCTTAGCATCTAATTACCACTTTTAGGTGATTACAAAAATTCAAAAAGTTCTAATTGACTTGATATTTATGTGCAACTCTTAATTATTCTCCAATTCTATGGATTGAGTAGGATATTCCATTATTCTAGTATATTAGTGCTTAAGTTATATATGAGGTATCTATTTTAAATACACTCATTCATTTTTAGCTATAACTAATCTAAATATCTTTTGTGTGTTTATCCTCTTGTAGATGTGCAACAACAATTTGGCAATTAGGAAACCTTTGATTTTTGCATGTTTAAGTATACTATGTTCTTGGTTCTTTTGACTCTTTACTATATTTTATTGTTTGTGTGCTACAAAATATTAAAATAAGTATTGGTTTAGATTCCTTGTCCTACTTAAGTTCAAATAGTAGTCTTGAAAGGATTTATCCCTAGATTTTCCATGGGATTTCTTTTCTATCTTACTCTTCCCTTTTTTTTTAGTTTCTTTTACAATCCCACCCACCTTAGTTAGAATCATCATCCTTCATCTCACTCCAAGTAGATCTAGGTTCACCCATAGCCATCTCACCCATGTTAAATAATCTTTATCTCTCAAACCACTATTTGAAAAACATGTTTTTATAAAACTAAATACCCTATAATTCATGCCTTGGAATGAATTCTTTCATAGATCCTAAAATGTTAGAAATAACCTCATAATAAATTATGGGGTGTGCATTTAAACCCACATTAATATAAGTTTCAAATTGGCTCTACTAGGAGGGCATCCATCCTTTGCCTCTATCATAAAGAAGTAAGATCACTTTAGTTTCACTAGATGCACCCAAATGATGAATAAGGTCAACCTTAGACAATAACATATTACAACCACCTTTGAAGATCCATAGAAAGGTTAGGTTTGATAGAGGTATTTCTAGGAGACCCAATGTAGAATCATCATCCCTAGGAAGACAACCCCATCTTCCAATAGTTTCAATGGCCATATCCAGAACCCACCTCTTAATACTCCACTTGAGCCCAATCCCACACCTCAAGCCTTGGCTTGGTTGGCTGGTTTAGCTATAATTTTTGTAGGAGTGGTGCATGATTTACCTACAAATCTAGAGAAATATCTCCCCTCTTTCTCTCCAATACAAGGAAGCACTATGGAGGAACTTATAAAAGCTTTCAAAATTGACTTAGGGATCTTGAATGTAACTAATGAAGACATGACTTATATAATGTTCCTTTTCACTTTACAAGAAGTCATCTATGACTAGTTTCTAAATATTCTATAAGGGTCAATCATAACCTAGATAGAATTTTAATATACCTTATTACCTTAGTTTGGACAAGTTACTAGTGCAAGTGTTATCTATCAACACTTTGCCAACATGCGACATGAGCCCAATAAGCTAATCTGAGTATTTAACACTTGGTTCTAAAAGATGTGTAGCATCTTGAAGTCTATCTATCAACCTAATCATCCTTTAGCCCTAGAAATATATAAAAATACCCTATATTCCATGATTACTATATTTTTACGTAGGGCTATTAGTATTGATACTTTACCTTTGGCTTACATGGAGGTAATTACTGCAGACAAATAGTTTCATCCTTTATTATAATTATTACCTCCACTTAGCCTTGGACATGTCTACCCAAATTTTAAACTAATCCATAATGTAATCCAAAATGTTATGGCATAAAACTAGACCCTGGTCCACAATCAATTGCCTTTAACCCATGTTACCTAGAATCAACATCTTAGTTTCTTGAACAATTCTACTTCTAACCATCAAGGCTAGGTAGCCTTCTATACTAGTTAATATCACTTACACATAGGACAATTCTCCCAACTCAACTAAGATAGAGATGGAATCCATAAATAGGATGATATATAAATTGAGTAATGAATTCCTTAGCATGCAAAAATGTGTGGGTAATATAGGTGGATAAAACTCTAATCAGAAATTAGGGTTATGGGTTTCAAACATACAATAGGTCTGAGAATAATCAAGAACATCATGTCCTATATAATAGGATGTTAGAGATCAATATCATGGACACAACTCTTCTAAATTAGTGTTGAGTCCATAAAACTACACAATATGAGGAATTGGATTTTATCAAATTTTACACAACTTTCAAGGTCTTCTAGTAGGAAGTAAAAAGGAAGGAAAATTATACCAATCAACAAGAACCATCTTCATCATTTTTTTCAATAAATATTATCATGGTTATTCTCTTTAACACTTATGACCTCCCATTCTTATGGTAATATGACAATGAGCCTAAGTATAACACCGATGAGGTTCATGCTTTCTAGTAGTACCAATAGGTTAGGAACAACTACAACTTGAGAAGTAATCAACCTATGACTTCTTCAAATCTTCCCAATAATAGTGCTACTGCTCCTAATCTAAATGCCAACAATAATATACCACTTCTATGGAAAGATAATCCACCTCCACCCAAGAGTGATAATCAACCTCCTACTAATCATAAGGATCAATCTCAGGGTTTCAAGACTCAAAGCAAGGGAGGATACAATATTGTTAAAGACATGAAAAATATTAAATTCAATATCAGTCTTCATGAGCTAGCTTAGATCACTAAATAGATGGAGCTACTACTCAAGGCCCTAATAGGGAGGGCTTATAACAAGTCCAAGACTGCCCCTGTAAATGTAATGAAGTAAAAATATAAACTTGAGGTATTATCATTTGCTTTGACAATTTGAATGTTCAAAAAAAATGTACACAACTACCTGGTTGATTCTAAGGCATCAACCAATGTGATGCCTATGGCTATTTACCAAAATTTGGGTCTGAATATTGATAATTCAAAAAGAGTATTACTATAGCTCAATTAATCCTCAGTCCCATGTGTCAAATAATTAACAAATGAGTGAAAAAAATGACACTAGATCCATGTGTGCAAAAGACTATTGACATCCTAATCATAGACATTACATAGGCATACAACTAACTATTAAGCTAAGACCAGTTAAAAACACTAAACAAATACATGGCCATAGATTTCTCCCATATGTGGTTTCCTTGGAAAGGGGTACCAAATTAAATCATGGTTGATAGAGAGCCCAAAATAAAGTATTTGATTACTAAGTACAACACCAAGAATGATCAAGTTGGCTTTATGTCAGTACAAGTAGGTGTTTACACTTTCACCATGTAACAAAAATTACATGAACAAGAATTTGAAGTCTCTTCTCAATTATAAACTCTAAGCTTAGATGGAGCTCATTCCAAGTAAGATTCTAGCATAGGTGTGGACTTGACAGACCCAAAATTTAAGCAATACCTAATTGCTTACAAGTTTTATTTTCCTTGCATCAATAATAGAGTTGAGTATGAAGCCCTAATCTTAGGCCTAAAATTCACATTAAAATAAAATTTTAAACAACTTCTAGTGTTTGGTAACTCTAAACTAGTTATAAACTAGATCAAAAATAAGTACTAGTGCAAGCTTGCATACCTAAATAAGTACAAATACCAAGCTTGGGACTTGATTGAATACTTTGAATAATTCAACATCAAGGCCATCCTAAGAGAGAATAATTAGACAACTGATTCATTGCATCCTTCACTACCAATCTAACACCACTTGAAGAATAAAAAAGGCAAAAAAATTTAGTGAAGTTGGTCTTAGACCCTTCTATCCCTAGAAATTTAGACAACTTTAAGGTGTTCGATGATGATCAACTAATCATATAGTTCCCAATCAATTCAAGAGATTTTGAGGCCAATATAATAGATGAAGTAAATATCCAGCCTATGTAGACTAAAGATATAGATGAGGAAGGTATTCTATACCTAAGAGAATATTAAATTCCCTTGGGCATGTTTTCCTTAGAATGAGCTTTTGACATTGATCATGAGGCCTGGAAGTAGAAAAACTAAAATCAACTGAGTTTGAATTCACCAAGGAAAATTTGGGGAATAACCAGGCTCCCTAAATGGTGAATATAGGTCTAAGCTATACTAAAAATGAAAACTATAAGATGAAAAGATTGCTTACAGATTACAAGGATGTCATTACTTATACATATGATGACCTGAATATCTTTGATCTCAGGGTCATTACCCATACCATCCATTTAAGGCCAAGATACAAGACGTTTAGGCAAAGGAAGAGACCAGTAAATCTGATCCTGGAACCTCTCATAGAAAATGAAGTATAAAATCTCTTAGATGCAAAAATTGTTTTACCAATTAGGCACTCGATTTAGGTATCTAATATGGTACCAATCAGGAAAAAGAATGAAAATTGGTTTGTGTGTAGATTTTATGAACTTAAATATCACCTTATAAAAGGACAATTATCCTTTAACTTCTCTAGATAAAGTAATAAAAATGGTGAGTGGATTAGAGATGATGTCTTTCTTGGATGGATTCTTAGGCTACAACTAGGTTTTGGTTAAGGAAGAAGATAGAATGAAGACTACCTTCACCATCAAATAGGGAACCTTTATTTATAAAAGGATGACATTAGGCCTAATTATCACATAGGCCACTTTCCAAAGAGCAATGGATTTCACCTTTCAGGGACTAGAGGGGAAGTGAATCATCATCTACATGGATGATCTTATAATATTTTCCAATAATAGGGATGACCATGTAATCCATCTAAAGAAAGTCCTAGATAGGTTTAGGAGGTATGGAGTTTCTATGAACCCCCATAAAATGCATTTTTAATGTTACTAAAGAAAAATTATTGGGTTATATTATTAATAAAGAAGGGATCTCTATTGACCCAGACCACATCCAGGCCATATCCAAGTTAACTCCACCTGATAGCAAGAAAGAGCTATAGTCTTTCTTTACTAAGATCAAATTCATGATAAATTTCATTTGTGGTTTCATAGAAATAATCAAAAAATTGAATGCCATGCTAAAGAAGGATGCCAAGATTGAGTAGAAGGCAAAAGCCAATAAATCTTTCTAGGACATCAAAATGGTAATTACTCAAGCCATAGTTCTGATCAGTCTAGATTTCAATAAATATTTCTATCTTTATGCATTTAATTTATAACATAACATTCCTATAGTATTGATGTAAAAGGTATAAAACAATGATCATCCCATTTCCTTCATGATTACTAACCTCAAGTGTGCAAAGCTAAAATATTCCATGATTGATATAAGGATATATGCCTTGATCAAGGTCATTAAAATTTTTAGAAATTATATTATATGAAATAATACATATACTATTATCCACAACCTATCCATCAAAATCAATATTAGTCAGAATGAGCTGAGGAAAGGAGAGGGAAGTGGATGGCCAAACTTTAGGAGTTTGGCCTTAAAATTAGACTAGCTAAAATGGTAAGAGGTCAGGGCCTTATCTAATTGATGACTCAAAATGACCCATGCACCTAGATAAAATAAATTAATTAATCCAAAGTGAGAGGAGGAGAATGGTACTCACATATCATCCATTACCTGCATATAGGGACATGCACTCCAGAGTTGAATAAAGAGCAAAAGTGATCCCTCAGACTCAAATCGACTCATTTCATGATCAAGAAAGGGGTCCTTTATAGAAATAACTATGAATGCATCTACCTAAGGTAAATTTTGAAATAAGAAGCTAAGGACATCCTATATAACCTACATCATAAGGTTGGTAGAGGGCACCCCTCTGACACTACTATAACTCATAAGATTCTAAGGATGGGTTACTACTAACCCATAATCTTCAAGGATTCCCATAACCACATTGGAACCTACAATGAGTGCTAGGTGTTTATGAAGAGAGAGGTGAAATTATGCCTTTACATCCCATCATTGAAGGATACCATTTCACCCAATAGGGCCTAGACTTTGTTGGGGTAATAAATAAAAATTATTCAATAGGACATAAGTTTATTCTCATGGATACTGATTATTGTACCAGGTGGATAAAAGTTATCTCTACCAAGAATTCATGAACCATAGATGTCATATATTTCTTGGATGGAAACATTATCACCTAATTTGGCACACCCATTTCATTGGTCTATGATAATGGTCCAACATTCTAATCTATTTAATTCATAGAATGGACTTAACATAATCAGATCACCCTGAGTTCTCTTCAAACCATTACCCACAAGGAAATAGAGTGGATGAATCAACTGATAAGAACTTGATGGATGCCATAAATAAATATGCATGGAATAAACCAAGAGAATGGCATATCTTATTGAAATATTCATTATGTGCACATGAAACTAGGCACAAACAAGTTCTTAAGGCTTCACCTTTTTTGTTAGTATATGGATGATAATAAGTCTTCCCCATCGCTCTCAAGGCACCAACTTAACAATTCATAGAAGATTACATGGGTGAAGATGAGGTTATAACTTCTAGACTACTTGAGATAATCCAATTAGAAGATATAAGAACTATAACACTACACATCTTCACCAAACATCAGGATATTATTAAACACTAGTTTGAAAAAAGATCCAAGATCAAGGCTTTCAAGCTTTCAGATCTAGTGCTCCTTTGGGATAAAGTACATGAGAAAAAAGGCAAACATGACAAGTTTACTCCATTGTGGATTGGACCATATCAAGTATCTAAAATCCTTGTAAATAATGACTTCAATTTAAAAAACCTCCAAGGTAAGGACCTCACCTTTCCAATTAATGGATAATTTTTGAAGAATTACTTCATGGATGATCCAACTGGAAATGCATTAGATTAAACTATAAATGGAGATTTAGAGTATAAGTAGATTAGATTCCTACTTTTTATATTAAATTTACCACTTCTTAGATTATATTTCTTCCTTTCTAGATTAAATTTCCTACTTTCTATAGTTGTTTTCCTTTAGAGTAGTTTTGGTTTCTTTTGATAGAGTAGTTTCATGGTTTTTAGTTTAGTTTCCTATGTTGCATAACTATCTCAAATAATTTCCCAAACTGAATCCAAAATGAAGTGCCTAAAAAATGGGATGATACCTAAAGGGAGGGCAATTGGTACTCATGGGAATTTATTTTGACATTACTAGACTTTCTAGAGTTGTGTCATGTATTATGAATAAATATTATTTTATTTAGATTGAATAGGCTTACTTATCCCTTGGCACTTGATTTGATATATGCATACAAATTTTAGAAAATCTTTCCATTTCCAATATGCACTACACTATCATATGTTAAAACTTGGGTAGAAGATGATAAACATAGGGCCAGATACACACTGATAGGGACATATTGACCAATAATTTTTCTTATTTCATACATCTAGCCAGAGGTAGTTCCCAACCTTCCTCTATCTCTAATTTTTAAAAAATAAAAAATTGATAGAGGACCTATAGGTGATTCAAGTAAACTCTATCAGGGCTATGGATGCTTGGCTAGAAGTAGAAAAAGGCTTTGAATGGAACTAAAGGTATCTCTATCAGGGATATGGATGCTTGGATGGTATTAAAGCAATGCCCAGGCTTTATATTTTCATTGGTTTTAAGATTAAAATTTAAAATTAAACTTACTGTGTTTATATGGGTCTTTGTCAAAATCTTCATGACCAAATAAAATTAATTTCACTAGATCACATACTAATCCAAGGAATGGGAAGGTTATAATGTTGCATTAGGAAGTAAGAGTTTTATTCTATAAGTTAGATTTCTTTATTTTTTATTTATTAAAATTAAAGTTATATCATAATATATTTCTAAATTTTTGGGTTCTCAAAATACTTAGGAGTATTTTTTCGTGTGAGTCTCCATTTGTTGTGCCCTAACACACACCTCATTTTCAAAGTTTTAAAAATATGGACCCATTATTTAAAAAACCTCTACTTAGGGAGCTATGAACCTAAAGATCTATGATTAGGGTATCATGTATTTGTCATTAAAACCTATTTCCAAACAATCATTAAATTCCAAGCTTAAACTAGTATCGTAAGTCATTTCAAACCCTAGATTTTCATGAAGTTTACTTTGATATAATTATATGATTTATAAGCTAACATATTTAATATTTCTATGTCCTAGTATATATTTTGATCTCAACATTAGTAGTTGAAGTCCATTAATTCCCTCTGATTAGGCTCATAGTAAATATTTCATGTGGTAGTGACACATGTCATTATCACATCATTCATAGTTTTGGACAATTATAAAAGGTTAAATATTTTTATCCCCTGAGACTCCCCATCTCTGTAAACATACCATGTGGCATATTCATGCTAAAATGGAGACCTGAAAACTTCATTTATTTATCATAAACACTAATAGATCTAAGATTTTGAGATTTTGAGCTCCCAAATTTCTAGGCTTTCAAGATCAATCCACATGTCTCAATCATGTTAATCTACATCCATAAAAAGGTTAAGTGGTTATTGGTCTGTAAACTAATGTCCTGAGCTTCTAAGCTTTTGGGGTTTTGAGTTATCAACACTTAGCATATTTGTATTAATCAACATCATTAGAAGGTTAAGTAGTCCCATGGTTTCTAATTTAATGCTTCAAGATCTTGAATTTCTGAGCCTTTGAGATCATTCCATGTGTCTTGATCATGCTGACCTATGGCCACAAAAGGTTCTTTACTAAAAGGAATGCCAATCTAATGACCCAAGATTCTATAATTCTAATGCTCCAAGATTAGGTCACGTGGATTGATCACATTAACTTGCCATTATAGGACCTCCTAAACACAATGAATAAATTTAAAGTCTAGAATTAATAAGGGCATGAAAAGTGACATTATTTGAGGAAGGTATGTCTAAAACATAAGAAATAATGATAGATAACATGGGAAATAAGTAAGTCAATGAAGGCCTGATGACTATCTCAAAAATAATAAATATGCATAAATAATTAATGAAATATCACCACTTGGAAAATAAGGGCACACACCAAAGCTAACTAACATATTCAAACTAAATTCGGAATTAAAATTGAAAATTAGTTATAAAAATTAAAGGCACATGAATACATTCAATATGAAAGATTGCAAGTAATATATATCAAATCTAAGAAAATTAGGATTCACTTCAACATTAATATCTTTGTTGATTAAACAATTACATTCTCAAGCTTCTTAAGCATCAAGTGGGCCCTAAATCTCTTTAGCCACTAAGCAGAAAATGAACTATTCTAAGACCTCACAATAAATTGTAGAAACTAAAGGATAAAAATGGCCTCTTCATCAAAACATGGTAATCCCTCAGTCTCCTCCTCATACTCATTTGTGGGATCAACTGAATATAAAGACATAGTATTTGAGAAGAGTGCCCTCAATTTTAAGTTATCTCATTACTCAAAACTCTAGGAAGAGGTTTAATTAGTTTAGTCCTATTACATAGAGGATGAAATCTCCCCAGAAGCCAAAAAATATATAGATTATTTTCTCCTAATTAAGGAACAAGGTCTCTACTAGGTTATGGCCAAACTTGAGGTAATGTTGTGCATTGACCTCTTAAAGGTTCTATTCATCAATGGAACCATTATAGGATAAATTTTTCATGTAAGTAAAGTCTATACCACTTCTTCTTACATTTGAAGAAGAGAATTTGAAGGTATATTGGATTTCCTACACTAAAACTACGTATAATCAAGTCTTAGCTAATGTATGGCTTGAACATAACATTATAGATGAGAAATTGAAGAAATGGATTTCAAAGGGCTAGATATTAAATCCTAAGGGGGAAATCTCAACCAATTTTATTTTTAAATATAAGCCTAGAGTTACCATAGAGATGGCACTATTGAATAGGTTATATGGGTTCCCAAGTATTCACCTATGTTCAGGTTGAATGGGTACAACTATTAGACATATTACTGATAATTATAAAATTGGTAGACCTAAGAGTGATCATAAGTGCAAAACTGAAGGCACAAATACTCTATCCTGATAGGAGGCCCAAGGACATAAATTTATATATGATGTATTACTTATTGGATGTGGTGATGGCCACTGAGTACAAGCCATATGGTCAGGAATGGCAACTGTCAACAAAATATTTGGGAAATAGGGTCAGAGAAGATTTCTCCTTTATGTTTATTCATAGATATAAGAATGATATCAAAAGAATAATCAATGAGGTATTTATTCATGTATTTAGGGCACCTCAATGCCTAGACTATCATAAAAAATAACAAGGACCCTCACCAAAATGGGTGATTATTGGTTGTATCCATATGTAATTGTCATCTGAGTAGAGGGTACCAGGACTGCCCCTTTGTTATTACCTCATGATGTTCCTAATAAAATTTTAGAATAAGAGATTGATTATTAATTTTTCAATAGAATTTATGAAGAATTAGGTCAAAGACATTTATCCTACTACTTTAAAACACCTTTCAACATTAAATAAGACCAATATATGACTAGGTCACATTCCATTTCAACTGGTAAAGCTAGAATACAATACAACTTATATCTTGCACCATTCATAGAATGGGACCCCAATAAAATAATAATTGGTTCCCTCAAAACCATTTTAGAGAAGAAAAAAGTTCACGTTTCTTATAATCACCAAGCTTATGATCATGATTATTATTTTTTGAATGCCTCGACTAAATCTGAAGTTTGGATTAAAATGAAGGACAAGAAGATATATATGATACTTGCATAGGCCCTAAAATATAATCTAGAGGTAACAAAGGAAGATGCCTAGAATGCATGGAGTCAACAATGGCATCCATCTCCACTAAAGGGCTCTTAGCCACCAGATCATAATCATTCCCTAAAAGTAGAAGCCACATAAGAATAACTAGATAAATCTGGGAGCCAAAAAGAGTCAAATCCTCAACTTAGGAAGGAGATTTTGAGATGACTTCTTAGTCCTCATATTCCTTCCACTTCTGTAGATTCATATGAGCAAGTCTTGGGTAAAAAAATAAGGGATAGGCCAATCATTACCTCATATGGTTAAATGAAGAGAAATTTTGTGATGAACCCTTTGCCTCCTCTCACCTCAATCACCTAAGTTAGCCTCATAGAATTCTTGCAGTTAGCTTTCACTTCAATTCTAATTCCCCCTAGTTCCCCTAAATCTCCTAAGTCCCCTTAGGGAATCCCATTTCCTTCCACACCTTCCAATTCATCATATTTAGCTCCACCACCTATCATAGTTTTTCCTACAACCCTTCTACCATCTCATCCACCCTTTACTCCACCTATCTTCACATACCAAAGGAATCATAACAATTTCCTTTCTCTTTCCCAAGATAGAAATCTAAAAGAGAGACCATCACATGGTCTTCCTATCATTGAATAAGTTATTAAAGAAGACAAGAAAGATACGTAGGCTACAATGGATTTGGAGGAAGAAGAAGAACCCAAGAAATTGGTATCACTGGTTGATTATCCATTAAAACAAGAAGACTAGGAGATGGGAATGGCATAACTAGATGATGAAGAAGCTAAGCTGGAGAAAGCAAAAGATTTGAGTATGAGTGAAAAAGGAGGAGACACCTAGTTAGGATTATACCAAAACAAAGTCATAATATTTTTGAGGTAGTCTCTTCCATTATTTCTTCAATGCTTGATGTATAAATTCTAGTTTTATGTTTACCTATAATAATGCCTATTATTGTATCTTCCACTTATATTATCACTAGTATAGATTATGATATTATTTCCTCACCAAAACTAATAAGGATTCTAGAAAAGTCTATTTTGAGAATTTGATTAAATTTACCATTTTTAATAAGCCACCAACTCTAAGAAATAAGTTAACCCACCTAGATCTTCCCATACCCCAGTGATTGGCCCTACCAAAAGTAACCGTGACTATGGAGATAACCCCAAGTTTAACTAGATTCTTGGATGAGGTGACACATTTGAAATAAACATATCCATGGTAAGTGGTTGGTCAAAAACTCCCCAAAATCTCGATTCAAATAAGTGCCTCATTGTCAACCACTATGATCACATCCCTTCCCATGACCTCTCAACCATCTACATATTTAGAACTTGTTTAAGGAGAAGAAATAATTGAAATAATATTTCCTCAATAGATAAGGGAGATGCAAATTGTTAGGGATGAAAGGAAAAATATAGTCATGATAGAGCTACCCATAGTCTCTACATGGTTTGAAAAAGAGAGTGGAACTATATAGAGAGTGAGGAAGATGATAAATACAAGAACAAAAGGACAGATAGAATTTGAACAAAGAGAAAATGTGTTCTCCTTAGCCAAAAGGGCATAGAAAAATCTCAATGATCCTACCAAATAAATTGATGATTTAAATACTTATTTTGATTATATTGGGTCAACATTAAAGGAGATGCACTAGAGCACTGAGGAAACCTTGAAAATATGGAAATGGATGCAAATTATATAGGCTCCTTAGGAGGTGATTGCTGAGATACAAAGTGTAGCTACAAAGATATATAATATTATGTTCAATATCAGGGTATCTAGGGCAGCTAGTCAGGCCCATAGATTATACATTATCACATTGTGGAAAAAAATGAAGGATGAAAAAAGAAGATTAAACTTCCTGGTCTAATGTTCTAGGATTAGTGTTTTTGATCAGTTTAATTTGATGACCAACATGGATGCTTCTTGGTGTTTAAATTATGTGATTGCCAAAAGGGATGCCTCCCTAATTGACATAGATAAAGAAATAAGTTGATGGGTCTTTTTGTTAATAATGAAGCTGAAGCACTAAATTTTTTTGGGGACATGCAAGTAACTAGGGTGATCACCCAAATATGGAAGCCAATGAATCAACCTAATTTTGATAACCTTTTCCACTCAACTTTTGAATATTTTAAATAAGAAGTGGAAGGTATTGTATATAAATCCAATGAATAAGTACTACAATTGGTAGTTTTTCCAAAGATAGAGTGACAAGGGCCAAAGCTTTATTATTTGAGTTCAAGAGCTCAGAGGTAGAGCAAGAAAGGTTAATGACTGAGGTAGTTAATTTTTTTAAAGCCTTCATTACTAAATTTTGAGTTCATAGATAAAGAATTTGATATGGCATATGTGCTAGGTGAAGTGATAAAGGCTAAAGAGGCATCTTCTAGGTCTAAAACACCTCACATAATTGGTAGTTAGTGCCTCTTAGCTTCACAAAGCTCTTAGTCTATGTCACAGTTGCAACTACACTATCTTCATTAACTAATCTAGTTAATGGTGTTGCATTAGTACTCCAATTTTAGAATGATTATGTATATGCATGGTTATCATAAAAAGGGGACTTTAGTTCCTAATCTATTATTGTACATGCATAATTTATTTTTAGCTGACAAATCTATTTTTGAGTATTATCATTGTAACATGCATCCTTGCATGATTTTTAAAATAGAGGTTATATTTTTAGACTTTTTAATATTAGGCAAAGATTTAAGAGATTAATCCTTTCCCATCCTAAGCTTATAAATACATGTAACCTACCCATCATAAAGGGATAAGAATTTTGGCTATTAAGATTAATATAAAATTTAAAGAAGTTTTATTTGACTTGATATTGCAAATCTTCATCTTATCTAATTCTATGGATTTCTTGGGATGTTCCATCATTATATTATATTAGTTATTAAATTATGTATGAGGTATATATTTTAAATATGGTCATTCATTTTAAGCTATAATTGATCTGAATATCTTTTACATGCTTATCCTAATCCTCTTGTAGATGTGCAACAATAATCTAGAAATTAGGGAACCTTTGATTTTTGCAAATTTAAGTATAATGTGTTCTTGTTTCCTTTGACTCTTTATGGTATTTGATTTTTTGTGTGATATATTAGTGTGCAACAAGTATTGGTCTAGATTCTTTATCTTACTTGAGTTTAAATACTAGTATTGAAAGGATTTATCCCTAGATTTTCCACACACTTTTTTTTCCCTTACTCCTCCCTCTTTTTACAGGGTCTTTTACAATCTTTCCCACCTCAGTTAGAATCATGATCCTTACAATCACTCCAAGTAGATCTAGGTTCACCCATAGCTAGCTCACATGTGGTAAACAATCTATGTTTCTCAAACCACTATTCCACCAATAAGTTATTATAAAATTAAATACCCTAAAACTTGTACCTTATAGTGAATTCTTTCACTGATCTTAAAATTTTAGAGCTAACCTCATAATAAATTTTGGGATATGCATAAAATCCACATCAATAATACCTTAATTGGAGGAGCTAGGGTTTTGATCAAAATACTAATATTCAATGCATCTAATCTAAATAAATAATTTTAAAGGTGATAATGAACCCTAAAATGTGTAAATGGATTTTTTATAAAAGAGTCAATATTCTATAGAGGATACTAGTGTAAAAATTAGGACATTAACATCTACTCTAATGTCTATAGGGTGACACAAGTGTCTATACGTGTATAAAGTTAATATTTAGAATCTAACAACTGGATCTAGATATTCAAACAATTCATTCATGCACCTACACTACTTAGACCTTATTTATCATCACTATCTAATCCAAGTACAATTTCTCCTTTGCATTGCTATGACTGAAACATTGAATGTTGTAATTTCTATATTTTATCATATTCTTGGATTCAATATATCTTATTAGAATATTAATAGAATATAAATTCATTTAATTGGAATAATTTTTAGATTAACTTACTCCCTGATTTATTAGGATACTCTTTCATGTTAATCCTTATTTATAAAAAGGGTTAAAAATTTGGTGAACCTAACCTCTAAGTCTTCTCATGCAAATTCTAGCTTGCCCTAGGGTTTTTAGCATTTTAAGGTTTTTGCTTGTTATATTTATTAGAATTTGTTATATCATTTATATGAAACCTAGGTGTATTCCTATAATAGATGGGGGTACTATTGAACATATTTAACTTCCCATTCAACCACCTAAAATGTCTCAAGCTAATACCATTTCAAAATTTGCTAATAATGACAATGAGAAAAATAATGAAAACAAATATTATAGAGGATGAAATTGATCATGATGATAATGAAACACATGAAAAGAATCAACATGATCAATCAGATTAAGATAAATTTAAATATATTGCATTATTTCAAGAGCGTATTCATGAAAATCCTAAAGATCTTCAAGAGAACCTTAATACTATATTATAAGCTAAACAATTGAAAGGTATTAGTGAAAAATAATTGTTCTCTATTGATACAAATATTATGGCTATTGGATATGACTAACACACATCACTTCCATTATCCCTTCCCTTGAGCACAACATTTAATCATACATCTAGTGGGGGCATGGGATATGTTTTCCAGCCATTGTTCCCCTAAGATCAAATAACTATTTATACATCCTCCATGGGAATAATTTATACTTCAACTCAATTACTGGTTTCAAGGCTTATATCAACACAAATTTTTGCATCTCATATGGACTTCTCAAATATTCAATCTCAATCCCACTGAATATATTGTAAAAAATCTTGTTCAATTTATTCAAGTTTTGGAAGCTAAGGTTACCAACATTAAGCAAAAATCTTTAAAAGAAACTCATTATATTGATTCACATGACACATTGCATAATCCTTGTTCAACTAAGATAAATTTTCACCCTTTTAAAACTGATTTTTTTTCACCCAAGTTTACCTTTATGATGGCAAGGGTGATCATGAAAAACATCTCTAATCTTTATATGCAGTATGCCTTGACTATGTTTCCAATGATAAAATTTTGATTAAATTATTTCCAAAAATTATAAATGATTATGTTTTGATATGGTTCTATGATCTACCAATATAATAATTAAGAGAATTCAAACATGTATCTAATTAATTTCTAGCACATTTTTCAATCATCATTATTGAAAATATGTCATATGCACAAATTGCAAATATCAAGCAGGGAACAAATGAGCCTACCAATGAATATGTTTTGAGGTATAAAATAATGTTGGCCAAAATGGAAAATATTGGTAGATAAATAACTTCAAGACATTTTTAGGAAAAGTTTATTTGCCCCATTACATGAGTGTATTTTCTTCAATAATTTTAAATATTTTAATGACTTATGCCATATTTTTTGTGAGTGATAAACAAAACTTAATGAATTTTCAAGATTAAGTATGTAACAAACACATTGAATACATCCAATACAAAGTTTCATAACAAGCCAAGGTATAAGGTTAAACTTACTAAGGCTAAAAAGGAAACAACAACAACAATTAATATAATATCATATCGACCTAATCATCTCATCTTATCCAATGCACGTAAGAGATAATTTACACTACTAATTGAGTCTCTAGCTTTGATTCTTTAGAAGTTAATGGGGTGTCATCTTATATCTCTTCCTCCTCCTATGGTGGTTGATATGATTCAACTTCTCCCAAAAGTATATGATGTAAATGCTTATTGTGACTACCACTAATGTATTGGGTGTTCTATAAATTGATGTTATAATTTTAATTATAAGATAAACTATCTTATTCATATTGAACCTATTACCTTTGATGATCCTCCAAAGGATTCAAGGTCACAACCTAATGATCATCAAAATCAAAATATATTTAATAATCCATTAAAATATCATTATAAGGAAACACCAAAAGTGCAAACGTCATATAATTTACATCCTCATCTAACACATTATGGTCACACATTATATGGGTTCATTGTCACACACACAAGAGAAGGCTCCAATGGCTCAAAGGCCTTCTATTTCATTTGATGACACCGATATTGTGGATGATGACTTAGCTATTCATTCACTATTTATTAGAGCACATATTGATAATCAACTTATAAATAGTGTTATGGTTGATAATTTTTTATTGAGAATATATGTACCATGATATTGCTCACACGTTTGGGATATATGTAAATGCTTATTGTGACTACCACTAATGTATTGGGTGTTCTATAAATTGATGTTATAATTTTAATTATAAGATAAAATATATTATTCATATTGAACCTATTACCTTTGATGATCCTCCAAAGGATACAAGGTCACAACCTAATGATCATCAAAATCAAAATATATTTAATAATCCATTAAAAGATCATTATAAGGAAACACCAAAAGTGCAAACTTCATATAATTTACATCCTCATCTAACACATTATGGTCACACATTATATGGGATAATTTTCACACAAACAAGAGAAGGCTCCTATGGCTTAGAGGCCTTCTATTTCATTTGATGACACCGATATTGTGGATGATGACTTAGATATTCATTCACTATTTATTAGAGCACATATTGATAATCAACTTATCAATAGTGTTATGGTTGATAATTTTTTATTGAGAATATATGTACCATGATATTTCTCACATGTTTGGTATATACACATGATGATTTATACCCTTCAACCAAGATGGTAAAAACATTCGATGGGAAAGCACAACAATTTTTTGGTGAGATTGATTTACCTTTATAGGTTGGTCCAACACATGTGACCACAACCTTTTTATTTATACCACATACGAGGGTATTTAATGTGTTATTGGGATGACCTTGGATTCTAAATCTCCCCATAGTGTATAGATGTCTTAACTAAAATCATGCCAATAGGGTAATCACAATTTCAAGAATTACATATGAAAATCCATTAAAATAAGAAAAGTTTGTTCCTAGATAACTAATCATACGACTTATTAATGTTAACAATGCATGAAAGGGTAAGGAAAAGGAAATCTTATTTCCTAGGTGATAGATACTTAAGAGGTCATTGCATTATAGATACCCATTGGAATCTATGAAGTCCTCATTTACACCTACACAACCTAGCCCATTATTGAGAGTATATCAACATATTTTAGAGAGGATAAACATACCCAAAGTTCTAGTTACACCGTAGAGGTCACCAAGCACTAAATAATGGTTTCCAAAAACCACTACAAATTTTATTATTATTTCATGACCATAGATTCTTATGAGCAATTTATAGAGTATTACAAATTCTCCATCTCTAGATTTGGCACATATAGATGATCCTTGGTAGCATGACCAATTTTTTTTACCATATTATCATTCTAGATCATATTATGAGCATACCTTAGATGGGATCATCATCTAGCCCTTTATTTCTTAAAACATTCAAAAAAATAAAATATAAAAATATGAAAAAATAGAACATTTAAATAAACTAAAAATATAAAATTGTTTACTGTTTTACCTGTTTACTAGTTTTTACATATGTTTTTACTTTATTTTTGTAGATAGAATATCATTTCCATACACACATATGTTTAATGGGTACTTTAGTGTGATGCAGGTATGCACTAGATCCATGATACATGCACATGAATATATTAGACCTTTCTACTTTCTACGTGACACATTACATTGGAGGAATATTTATTATATTTGATCATGATTGATACATATTCTATTATTTTATGATCATTTTACATTATCATGTTGATCTTATATACTAAATCTTACACATGCCTATACTCATGCTACTATCTTACATTGTGTACTTGATATGATTATTTAACATGACATTTTTATAACACATATATGTAGGGACTAGTATGACATGCTTATGCTAGTTTCTTATATTTCACTTATTTCATATTATTGCATGTCTTACTTGAGTTTACTTCTTGTTTGATTCCTTGTCTTGATTGGTGAACATTTAAACATGTTCCTTGTTTGTTGGCCCTAGTACCATGAGTATTGATTCTTTCTTTGGTGTGTGTACATTTAAATATTTCCTCCCCTTGAGTGTGTGGCATTTGAACATGCCCCTTGTTTAAGGTCTCCTTAGACCCCCACTTTTTGCATGACATTGTGTGATATTGTGTATGTGCTTATTTTTTGTTGAGCTTGTTACTTCTAGACATTACCATGATCCACATCATGCATCTTAGGGATTGTTGTGCTTTGATACTATGATCTTCATTAACACATCTACATAGACATGACACTAATATGTGATTCTTTACTACATGGTTGATACAAATATGTCATGGTTATATTATCCTTTTGAGATAAGGTGACTATCATTTTTTCATTCTCCTCACCTCAAAAGAGGGGGAGATATTAGTGGGGGAATGTCATAGAGACATGAGTCCACATACATACAATTAGCATAATTTTCATAATTTTATATAATTTACATGATTCAGATATACACTTATGACATAATCTTATACATTTTCATAGATTTGAAACAACATTTTTTAAATTTATGACACACATTATGCATAATTTAGAGAGCAAAAGTTGAATTCTAATAGATATTGCAGTTTGAGACACATTTTAGGTGCATATGCCTTACAAAAGCACCAAATTATAGACACATTATTCAAAACATACCATTATTCATGCACTGAACTTACCAAGAAGTATCAATTGAGATTTTATCTGATACAACATTTGGCTCCCTTGAATAGTGTAATTGATATATTTTTTTTCAATGGACTTGGATCTAATTCTATTATTATGGGTTGATATTTTTATACCATTTGACTTGGGTGAGATTGGATATATTGGCTATATTAGCTATATTATGTTTACATGTGGATTGTACAACTCAACCTTACACTAGATTAGGGGAATGATCACCCTCCCATTCCCCTATTCATAGCTCTAAGGTTCAGTTATGAACCTCTATCTAATGCTTCAACTAAGAAGCGCCATTGTTAGAGTAAACTACCAAGGGGCAACATGGTTGCATTGACACATAAATGTAATCCTTCCTTACTCTCTTTTATTTTAATAAATTTTAATTATTCATTTTTAGATATATGTACTAATTAAACTTGTAGCATTATATTGGTTACAGTTCATACACATACAATAAATAAAAATAGGGCTCAAGTCAAATCAAGGTGTGTTATACACACCACAATACACATTTATTTCTTTTAAAGCAATAATTTCATCTTTATGCATTAATATATTAAAGGGATAGAGGGGAGGGGATGTAGATACTCAAATGTATATTTTACATGATAAACTATTCTTACACACTTGACAAATATCACTCTAGGCTCTACCCTTAAATTTTTTACTTTTTCATTGTTGTAAGGTTGGCATTCACCATCTCACTATACCTAAATGATTATCTTATAATATGACACTAATATTTTGATTATCTAGATTACATTTATCCCATAATATGATTAAAACTTTATATATATCCTTCACTATTAGTCACATAGCCTCAACAATTCTATATTCTCAAGGACACTAACATTCAGACCTAGACACTAGCATCAATGCTAGTGTCTTAGTTCCAATGCTAGTGTTTGTACCTTACAAACACTAAAATTTTAAAATATTTTGATATATATGGGTATGCATATTTTTATAAATTAACACTCCATGATATTATTTTCAAAAGGTGTTGTATAAATACAAGTCAAAGACCATTCATTATCATCAAGTACTTTTCAAGAACACATCTAACACTTACTAATAAAAATAACCTCTCAAGTATTCAAAACTACCCTATTCTACCATACTTGAATATTAATCATAGGATAAATATTATTAAAATTTTGAATCATTCAAAAATCATCCCATGAGCAATATTTTTCAATTTATAAGCTATATCACTACATGCACTCGAATATATCATATTACAACCTTATTCACACACAAGCCCAAACATAGGGGAGAACTGCATCTATGTCTTAGGCCCTCTTCATATTATTTTATATATAATTAGTGTTCACTGATAGAGGGGTATTTGAGGTTAGATATACTTCACTTGAACCTACTAACCCATTTTTTGTAAGGTGGCATGCCATAATTGGAGGAGCTAGGGCTTTGATCAAAATACGAATATCAAGAGCCTGTGCACATGATTTGAATATAGAATCTAAAATGTGACTATAAACCTTAATAATTTTAGGAATAATTTATATAAAATATTCAATATTTCATAGAGGATATTAGAATCAAAATTAGGACACTAGCATCGATGTTAGTGTCCATAGGGTGATGAAAGTGTCTACACTGTTAGAAAGTTAATATTTAGAATCTAATAACTAGATCTAGATATTTAGATAGGAAATTCCTACACTTTTAGTACTTAGACTTACATGCACATTAGTATATAATCTAATTAAAAAATTTATTCGCATTGCTATTATAATAACATTGAATTTTTTTAATTTTTATATTTAACATATTCTTAGATTCAATATATTTTATCTAGATATCAGTAAAATATAAATTCATTTATTTGGCATATTTTTTAGAGTATCTAACTCCTTAATTGATTAGGCTAATCTTTCATGTTAATCCTTATTTACAAAAAGTGTTAAACATATATTTTTATATGCTTAGTTTCAAAGTTAAAAAATATGCATATATACATTTTTTCAAAGTTAAAGGGGCACAATATTTGTTCATGCACATTATTAAAGTTCAAAGGGATTGATACTTGTTCATACACATTTTTAAAATTTAAAATTTAATTTTTCAATGAAAAATAGTTGTTATTTAAATTAAAATCTATTGTCAATTCAATCATAATGTGGGAATGCATATTCTTCATTTTCTTTTGATCATGCAAATAGAATATAGATTCATTTGTAATGATGTGATTCAATATGTTAGGATTAATAAAAATTAGATTGTAGTGACACTCAATTAATTTTTTATTACATTTAGTAAACCCATTATGTGGTTTCATCTTTTATTATGGAAGACATACATTCAAGTCTAGTGACACTCAAAAACCTTGGCATCACTTCTAGTAAACCCATGGTGGTTCCACCTTCTTGGGGATTAGTACATTGGGTGTTTCTCTTATTTCATGAGAGTTAAAATATATATATTTATAATCATAGGCTTGATTAGTTATTCAAAAACTTAGACTTGATCACTCTCAATTCATCAATGATTAAATATAAGAAGCTATTCTCTTCAAGTGCTTCTATAAGGGGCACATTTTATCCAACCAATTATCTTGGGATACAATATTAGAGATAGATTATTTAATTGAGTCAATATGGTCATGGGTTTAATGATACCCAATAAAATATTTTTTATCCAAATACCACTTGAGAGATTTTTAATTTCTTTGGATACGAAATGAGCATGTTCGAAAGCATTCTTTCTTCACTCTGTGGGGTAGGTTGATCCAAAGTCCTATTAACTTTATTTGCTTAGTGTGTTAGTTAGTATTAATGGGGCACATACACTAATTTAGTAGTTTAAGTTATTAATAGGTAAATTAAATAATGTTGTTAGTAAATAAATGTTAGTAAGTTAGTTGGGTTTAAAGTTAGTTGGGGCGTGTAGTGGAATCACCTTGAGAAAGCTTTTATAGGATTTAAAATTTTCAATATTTCTATTAATTGAGATTTTACATTTGTGTATAACATTTTAAAATTTAATTTTTTATATTTGTATGTGTGTTCAATCATAAAAATAATATCAGAGTCATGATAAATGAGGAGTGAGACAAAGCATATGAATAAAGAAAGAGAGAGAAATCCATTTTTTCCAAAAATATGTAGGTCAAATAATTTTTTCTTTGATACCTAAAAATTCATTTTGAAGCCTTAATTATTATATGGCCCAAATTTATCCAATATTCAAATTGTATAACATAAGATCATTAAAACAATTGTTTTATATTTTATATGATCCAAAAATCCATTTGTATGGCCTTGTATGGTCCACACAAATATAAATGAGAATTTTAGCTTTCAAATTTCAGTTGTAAAACATTATAAACATGAATATTCAATTTTTACAACTTCCTTGTATGGATTTTAAGTAGATTGAATGCACTATTCCAGCCCAATATATTTCTTGTAGCATTTGTACTACCTCAAAATGGCCTAGAGAAGCAACAATACAACATTTTATCCTCCAAATATTATAAAATTTATTTTGTATGCTCATGTAACAAATTTTATGGAGGTTATATCCTTTTTGTGTTCATTAGATAATTTTTTTAAATAAATTTACAGTGTTCAACAATAGTCTATACAATGTTTGAGGTAGTAGTATAGCATGACAAGCAGATATATGTTGCAGAAGCTTCATTAATATTTCTTTGTTTTAATTTTAAATATTTATTTGTGGGCCTTGATATAAATAATATGCAATAATTTCATCTCATGGTAAATTTTTGTGTGAAAGTATTTCACATGCACAATATTTTACTTATTTTTAAAAATCTGTAAATACACATTAAAAATATTATCTTGAATTTATGGATTGTAAATGCTTGTAGTGGAATTGGTAGAGAATGTTTTGTAAAACACTTATAAGTGGGGAGGTATAAAGATCAAATATTTCCAACATCTATTTTTATTCATATTAATTAATATGATTTTTTGGAAAGGTTATATTATTATTTTTTACTTTGTGAAGTGGATTAATAGTGCATAGTATTATTTATTACAACTTTTTGAAAATTGGAGACATAAAGGTGTAATATTTTGTGACTTTTAAATTCATTTTCATACAAGTTCTAATATATATTTATATATAATTTTTTTAAAAATGTGTTAACCATAAATAACACAATAAGGATTTTTATGTATATAGGTGCATTTTGATGGAAATTGAGAACTTTAAAATGAAAAAAAAAAATTATTATCTCATGCTTGTGCTATCATAGCTATCACTAGTGATTTTGGCTACAAATTTATAGGTCCATCATGATTATTATGATTGAAAAACTATAAACATAAAAATGGAGTTTGGAGGATCTATTAGAGAATGGAGGATAATTTTCATTCTCTAGTTAGCTATTTGTTCAGAGTTTGGGTAAAATGCTTGAATATAATTTTTGGTAGTAGTGGTGTGATATTTTTATTTTTTAGTTGCTTTCAATTCAAATTTGGTTTTCTTCAATTCAATTATATTCCTAATAAAGATCAAGAATAGTTGTTTGGATTAGTTTTTATGTTGCATACTTCTCACCTCTCACTTAATAGGGGGGAAGATAGTGCCTACCTTTTGATCATTCAATAGTGGGTGTATCGATGGGTTTATATGTAAGACCTTATATGTATCAATGTGGTTTAACATGTTTTGATAATGTTATACTAAATTATGGCACCAAATAGTCATAATGGATGATTAGTCCTTGATTATTTTTATCATTCATGCCACAACTCATAGGGTAGCAAGTTTCTTGGAAGTAGTATTCATTGATCAGTACCATGGTGTACATTGTGCCATTTGTAGGTGTGGTAGATAATTTTTATGAATTCATAGTCATAGCTCTAGACCATCTCATATACCTCTTTTTAGATAAGGGTGTGTTTTTTGGGTTGGTTGATCAAAATTCCTATTAACTTTATTTGCTTAGTGTGTTAGTTAGTATTAATGAAGCACATACACCCCTTTGGTATTTTAATTTGTTTATTGGTAAATTAAATAACATTGTTATTAAATAAATGTTAGTAATTTAGATGGGTCTCATAGTGGAACCACCTTGAGAAATATTTTATAAGATTTATCTTTGTAAATATTTTCATTAATTGAAATTTTACATTTGTCTAAAACATTGTCAACTTATATAATGTAGTTTGTTATATTTACCAATGTCCACTGTCCTAACACACTCCATGCCACACGAGTATTATCCATAGGAGACATAATAACACACACATATAAGTGTAATATTTCCTCAACCTTATTTTTCAATATTAAAAATTAATACTTTCATATTTCACATACTAACATTGACTACTACATGTGTTATTGCAAGTTCTACCTTTGAAGTATTCTGCACAGTCAAACTTTCAAATGAAAAGATAAAATATGTCATACACATTATTTTATTTAATTTAAAAATTTAATTTCTAGAATAAAGGTGGGGAAAATATAGACACCTAGGTTTGGTACAATCCCATATTTTATGTCACCTATTGTATCTTTGCACTTACAAACAATCAATGACTAATAATATATCTATTAACATTTTTACTTGGGTATTCTCTATTTTGTTTGTAATTTTTTCTATATTTTATTCATTTTTCCAATTTGTCTTAGTGATCCCCAATTCTATTATTTTTTATTTTTGGACACGTCTAATTTTTCTAGACAGGATTAGGCCCATATTCTTGTCCACAAGGAGAAGATTTGTCAAGGCATAATTTATGGAGTTTATTTTAGGTCACATTTCATTTTAATCTTATTTTTATCCATTAGGTCATATTACAGGTTAGATTTCAAGCATAAAAATTTCCATTAATTATAATTGAAAACCTCTATGAAGACAAGGCTAATCAATAGTAAAATGGAATTTTTTAAACCAAAGCTAGAAATTTAAAATAGATTTGTGTGAATAGCTACTTCATGATTATATAGATGAAAAAATGTGGAAGAACCACTTGTTTAATAAGGGACAATAAAATATTACAAAAATATCATGGTACACTAAGAAAATATATCCAAATGCTCCTCTAATTTTGGTTCATTATGGAAAAGCCCACACACACACTGATGTCACAAAACAAAGTGCTCTGACTCCACATAAAGAGGCATAATTTTTGTATATATTTGACTTTCTTATCAATTTTGGTTATTCCAAAGAGGATCTATGCTATAATAAGATCCATTAAAAATTAATTTCAATGAATCAACTTATGTTTTTTAACACAAAGTAAAATTTTCTTCATATGTCCTTTCAAGCACCTAGACTTCTAGACTTTCAAATCAGTGTCCTAAAAATCAATGTTTCTAATTGATGTTACACATTATTTCAAAGGTATATCCAAAATATAAACTCTATTATAGATCTCATTCAAAGCATCATAAATATATTTCAGCAAACATCCAAACTTTCTCAAGAAAATAGAGGAATAAGAAAACAAGAAGAATTTCCAAGGCAATGATCTAGCCCAATGGTGCATGTTCATTTCCCAAATGATTTAGATAATCAAATTGGTTTGTAATTAGATATACCAAAACAGGATTGTGTGTTACATTATTTATACAATTTGTTCCATTAAGAAAATTAGTGGAGCTTACAAGTCAATGATTTGGGCCAACAAAACACATTGATTTATATACAATTAAGATAAGCAAGATTTATTGGTTAGATCAGGATATGTAAATGCACCACACATTATCCAGGGGTGGCTAATGCACTAGTCACCAAAGAATTATATGGTGATATTAATAATTATAATTTTAGTGCTTACATTATTTTTTATGGGTTATTATAGTTGTTAGGAAATAAGAAATAGGTGAAATAAATGTTTACGTGAGTTGTATTTGAAATAAAAACAACTCACTAATATCTAAGATGGAATAAGACTTATTGTGTGATTTAAGGGATTGATTATGATGTTTGACTCCTTAATAAAAGAGTTACTCATAATTTACTCCCATGCTTTAATAACACATCTTATTTTAATTGAATCTCTAATATATGTTGATTTTATCCTAATTTCTTATTGTACAATCTATATTAAATTTTATCACTAGTATTAGAGCCATAATTATCCAAAATGGAATCTTTAAGAGCTTTTTTAGTACTATTATAAACATTTAGTATTTTACCTCTCATTCACTCTCTACATATTCTAATATATGCATAGTTATATATGTGAGAGTTTAGACCACATCATTAGCTATGCATTGTGATTAACAGGGTTCTACAGAATCATTTTCGACTCACATACAAGTCTGTGCCTTTTGTCAACTTATGTAAAATATACCATATAAATAAAGATTGTGTGTTACATGTTTATATATGTACATTTTATTTTAATTTGATTGATGCAACATCCATGAATAAATATTTGTAGCATTCCTATTCCATGCATAGCAGGCAGATCATTTGTGCCATCACCTCACATAGGATATATGTCATCTGAAGTCTACATGTATGTTATAATTTTTGATAATTGTTCATCCATATTTTGTGCATTAGAGTTCTTGGCATTAATTTCATCGATTTTCATACCATGGGATGGTTATTTATGGATTCATGCATCAATTTTGTGCACCAATCAAAGATTCCAATAACATTATCAGTTGTAAATGTGAAGAAGAATAATTAATTATTGAATCTCAAAGATTCGTCCACATGTTCTTTGTCATGCAAGATTATCATGTCATGCATTTTTTTTCTTTTCATCCAAGTTGACATCTTACCTATCCATCTACCATCTTTGTCAGAGCATGAAATACGTAGAGGGGTTTCTTCAATTTGTTGCATCACTTTTGATAAAGTCTTCCCCCAGTTTTAATGTGGTTTAAGAATTTTTTTATTAAAATTAAAAATAGAATTACATGTTTGAAAGAGTATATTTATGGTCATGGCCATAAAATTATTACGAGTCATTATAAATTATAGATTAATTGTTTAGATTATAGCTAGTCATTAAATCTTTAATTTAGAGTATCGTGAGTTTGTATATAGGCGAATTTAAGTTTTAAAGGGATCACTTTGTGGGCATGTTTTATTTAGTCTAGAGTCTTCAAAGTGTCCAGTAATAATAGTTCATTTGATAAAATAGATTTGGTATTAATTTATAAGTGTCATTTATTCATATGTTATTAGTATTAAAATTTGAAATCAATTAAATTCAATATTAAAAAATAGGGTCATTATTTATTTATTTATTTGTGTTTAGTATTAGTTAATATTTTAATTATTTTATGTCAAAGTTTAAAAGTGTTAAGAAAAAAAGTATATGAATTTCAATTGGATACAATATCATTTGTATGTGATATCTATCATTGTAAAATGAGTTTAAAATTTTATTCTACGAAGTAAGTAAAGATAAATAGGAGGATGGAAGTAATGGAGGAAGGAGTATAAATCACATCCTCTCACAAGCTAGTAGTGATGGGGCTGCATAATGTAATAGTGGTAAATAAATTACACATAAATGACTACGCTGAAGATGATCACCAATGGTAGTGAAAACTATCTAGAGGCTACATAAGTGATAATAAGGATCAAATCCTTATTTTTAGTTTTTTCATGTTTTCATGTTTTATATGATTTAATAAGTGAGCAATTCCAAATGTAATCCTCTAATGTAAAAATGTAATGAGTACTAATAAAAAAATGTTGTAGCAATCATTATACTTATGAGGGTTGTTAGTAATCATGTATAAAACCATCAATAAGGGATGTTGGTGATCTTGCATAAAACCATCTGTATAAGTTGTTGGTTTTCCTTAGTAAAACCATCTTATAGGTTGAACTGGTTATCTTGTAAAACCATATTTTTAGATTATTATTTGTCCTGTAAAAACTTATGGATGTTTAGGTTGTTAGCTGAAGCATTTATTAAACCATTAGAGTACATGTGTGGAGGATGAACATAGGTTTGGTTCCTTCTTCATACCTAGGTGGTTTTTGTATGCATAAATGAAAGTCACTTATGAAAATATAATTTTAGAGAGTTGTGTGATGCCATGTGTGTATCAAGATCATGAGAAATTAGAGGCAGTGTATTACAGTTCTAGAATGAGATGTTTTCTATCATATTCGCACTAAGAGGAGAATGCTAGGAATTATAATGTTAGTTCTTGAATTATTGTTTATGGGTTAGTATAGTTGTTAGGAAATAATAAATGAGTAAAATAAACTTGTATGTGATTTTTATTTGAGATAAAAATAACTCACTAATATCTAGGATGGAATAAGTATTGTTGAGTGATTTAGGGGATTGAGGGTGATGTTTGACTCTTTGAATAAAGGAGCTATTCAAATCTATATAATTTACTCCCATCCTTGAATAACATATCTTGTTTGAATGGATTCTTGAATGAATATGTTGAGTTTATTATAGTTTTTTATTATACAATCTATATCAAATTATATCAGGTGAAATAAATCCCATTTTTAGAGATATCTATTATAGTTAAAATTAACCATCAAAATTTCACTATCCATTGCAAAAAAGTTCATTAATTTTAATTTTTCATCTTTTGTAATGCAATATTTGACTCCACAACCTAATAAACAAGGCACAAGGAAGTTCACATGGGATGAATTTTGAAGATTACGTTCATGGACCCAAAGTATAAATTAAATGATTTAAATAAATTATTAATTCTTTTTAGAATTAATTAATTTTAATTAAAATTATGAAAGAATGTAAAAAAAATACCAAAAAGAAGCACCAAAAATAATACTGAGGAAGATCACCAAAGAAAAACAAAATATTTGGAGTTATTTATTAAATTAATTATTTATATAAATAATTATGTATTTTAGATTCAAAATAAAAAAATTATTTAATATTTTTAAACTCCCCAATAATAAATCCAAATATGGGCCAACACTAGTTAGAGTAAAATCAGTTTGAGGTTCAATTAATGAAATGGATGGCTTTTTAACATCTTTTCTGATTGGAAAAATTGTACCAAAAAAGAAAAAATGGATTTCATAAGGGGGGGGGTTATTATTTATTTAAATATATTAGATAAGATTTGGTTGAACTTTGTGTGTGGTTATTTACTTTTCTATACTTGAGCAATGGAATGTAAGTAGGTCAGATCATATTTTATCTTTCTAGGTTTTAATGTTCTTTATTTTTAAAATGTGTATTATTGTTCATAGATTGATAAGCCATAAAATCTTGCATTTTTATTGGTTGTGTTAAATTAATTGTGTTTATATAATTTTTAAAAAAAACATCATGTATCGGCTTTGTATTAAATGTATTTAATCTGAGTTTTGAGACTCTATGCTTCCAAACAATTATTTTATTACAATTATATATATTGCTTCTACTTTCATTTTTGTGTGAGATGAATAAATTATGGCCATTTAATTTGAATATAAGTTATTCCAAGAATTCTTTTAATTTATTTAGCCATTGATTTTTCACTTTCACCTCCATCCTCCTCTATTCTTATCATATTTTCAACTTTCACCATTTCCTAAATTTGTTTCTTTTTTATACTTTTGATTAAAAGATTAAAAGTACACAAAAAACCAAAAAAATCCCATATCCTATGAAGGACCTAACCCTCTCAAATGTAGAGGAAAATCACCATCCCAATGGTGATTTATCCATTTGTTTCCAAATTTATGTTACTACCCATTGGACGATTCATAAAATTAAGAAAAATAAAAGTGACATAAATTTATGGCAACAAAGATAATAGTCAAAAGGGTGTGGGAGCAGACAAACAAGCCATAAAACACCAAGAAAACTAGAAACAAGGGTCAAAAACTGATAAGGCATAAATGATATGAAAAAAATTCAATTTTGGTCATGACCAAAAATAAATGACATGTTTTTTGGAACAAGCAAGATCAAATTGTCAATCTTGACAAGTTATCCTAAACCACCAAATTCATGCCAAGGAAAATAAATAGTTAACATATAGGTTTTAAATAATTCTTGATTGAATAGTGATATTATCATAGACCCAAAGTGAAGTGAAATAAAATTTCTAAGGATAACATAAAGAAAGGGAAGGAAAAGGGAACCCAACTCAAGGGAAAGCATGCCAATAAGTGCCTAATCTAAACCAATGATCCATGTTTAAAAATATTGAATTAATTTTATAGCAAGTAACTAGTAATGTAATAAAATTAAGTGTCAACACATTGTTCTCTCTATTTGCTCAGTGTTTCTCTATTATTTACTAGGTCTTTACAGGAGCATACTTGTAGTCCCCTATTTTGTATAGAAGCATTCTACTATGTTCCTAGTCCCCTATTTTATAGGTCCTTTTGATCCTATCTTGTTTTTTCATGGGTATTTTTGTCCCATGTTTTCATCTTCCCTTCCCTTTGCATGTTAGATTGAGTCTCAATAAGGTTCTGATTTGAATTTGAGAATTATAATTATTTATACACACACACACACACACACTAGTACATATTAAAAAAAAGATACAAGTGAAATGTTTTTGAGAAGTGATAATTGAAAAGGTTAAGAATGATAATCAAAATTCTAAGAGTAGAATCAAAGTTCTTAAGGAATATTTAAATTCCAAATCTTTAGATTGTATCATTGCCAATTATTCATGTAGTGTAAAGTCATATAAGGATTAGGACTTGCATCATCATGATTTTTTATTGAAATGCATAAAGATTTTGTTTTAAAATTTTCCAAAAACATGGACTTGAATTAGCATTTCCCGTAACTAACTACACCATTTTTAAGGTCTTGCAAGTTTTTATAAAATTATTGTGGTTTCAAGGAAGGAGAAAGATTTCTTTGAGATTTATAGTGAATTATGACAAATTGAGTAATTTATCTTAGAGAAGAGGATCAAAGTCATTATTTTCCTTTTATAAAAAGAAACAGTTGATAAGATCATACTATAGACAATCGAATTTAGCACAAAACCTTTGGTCCCATGTTTTATATCCAATTTGACTTATTTTTAAAACTTGTACATTTTAACCCAACCACAAATTAATTTATTCATATAATAAATTCTCCCCTATACATCTATGAAGTTAATTTATAGTCATGAATAGGAAGATGCAAGACATAGGCACTATAAATACAAGACCTCAAACCCTTTCAAAATTAGCCTTGATAATATAGGGATAAAATAAATGTGATAGAGGTAATATCAAGGTGTTAGGATTGATATGGCTAAGCATGTATAATATAGACCCATATAGCTACAAGCTCATCTAAGAGCATGATGTAGGTCTAGAATTTTAAGAGTAGGGAAAACATAGTCAACACAATCAGAATATAGACTCAAATTTATAGAACAATAAAGGTGTCTATGTTTCTTAACCTATTTGTCTATTCATTGCATTAATTTAACATATGTTTCTGACATTAAGGCTTTTTCATATTTAGCCACCTTAAGTTTGAATTCTATATTTCAATTGTGTATATTTAGATCTACTTAAATACAATTTATATATTCCTATTTTATGTTAAAACTACAATTATATCAAACATAAATGGGGAGCCCAACCAATTTTGAAAATTTAACCTGTGGTTTCTTCTAAAACCTCTTTTCTTACATTTATATGGCTTATTTTAGATATAATGTTTAGATCTTAATTATTTCAATGTGTTCTTATTTCCAAAATCTTAAGTTCTATTTAGGAACTTAAATTATCATATATCACCTAGGATTTGATATTTTTGGTGTATTTCAAATTACATTATGATAAATCCTCTTCCTTTCAAGGTTTTATTGTTGATTTCAAACTTTATTTTCACAAGTTTATTACATTTGTTATTGATTAATTATAATTAATCATGGTTGATTTTTTTGAAATAGATGAAGGTGTATTTCATATATAATTAAAAAAAAGGTCACATTTTCAGAGAATAAAAAGATTTTTGGTTGTGGTTTCCAAGATTTTAGATAAAGCATGCTTGTAAATATTTATTTTGTGCATTAATTGTTAATAAAAAGTAAGGAATATTTAATACAATCATCTTTCATAACAACACACCAAGGGCACATCCTTATAGCACTAAGACATTTGTGCTTTGTTCCAAAATTTTGACACATACACTTATAGAAGGTAATATACATACACCCATTATCAATGGTAAGGTTCAATCCTCAAACAAAACTATTGATAATGCAACCATTGCTACTAATGAATCACTTATTTTGATTCATATTATAGGAGACTTAAAAATTCAAGTGCATAATCTTTGATTTTATCAAAATGTATATAAAGTAAACATTAGGGATAATTATGTGTATTCCAATCCTATTAAAAAGGAAATATTAGACATACATTTTCCTTAAGACTTTATTATTCTGAAATTCAACTTATTTTATGTTCATGAAGCTTCCCAGTCCCACCTTCATTAGTTTTACCTATCTATACCCAACTTTGAAGAGTGTTCATTGGTTATACTCAACTTATTTTATAAAACATTAATTTGGATTAAATATTTATCAAGTGAATTATTATATACAATGCATGAATTTTAAGAAGTTTTACTTGAAAAATATATCATCAATAATAAACATAGAGATCCATTACAAACCATTCAACATCTAAAGCAATATTTTATATAAAAACATATCATATTATGTCTTTAAATTTTGTTATCACATGCATTGCTTGATTTATCAAGCATGTGACAATAACATACCAAAAAAATATTAATAAATAGCCTTATATATTATTACAAAGAGATTTTGATTATTTGTGAGTCATTCACCCAACTTAAAAAATTAACTTTCAGCTTAGAAGATGAACACAAAGACAAAGGCTCGTGTATTAAGTAATCAAGCAAACCTATTATTCAAAAATCATCTCAAGTAACATATAATATTGTGGACAATAATAATTTGATTATAATCATGAGACCAAATACAACTACATCATTTAGTTTGTTTAAATATAAATACATCATACTTTAAAATCTAATGGACAATAAATTGATTAATTTATCCCATAAGTGTAATATATTTTCAAATCATAAACCATCTTAAAATCATTAATATTTTTGAACATATCATGAAACAATATGGCATTAAACAAATAAATGATATTATTTGAGAGACAAAATTCAAGATTTGGTTGATCGAGGAAAATCATGCTTCCTCAACAAACATCTATTAAAAAGAGAAATTTATATTAAAAAAAAAAGAAACCTTTTGAAGATTCAATAGATGTTAGTAACAGTGATCAAAATCAATGAAATCAAGACTTAAATGAGGATAATCACTTATTTTATGACTATGAATATTGGGGAGATACTTACCACCTACATCAAAGAAAATGTAAATGTTTTATGGGGCATTGAGGGCTTCTACAAATGAATATTTTGAAACTCACTTGTACTATAAATTTTGCTTGCTTATTTTGTTACACATTTTGTATGTTGTTTCAATTAAATTTTAAAATACAAAAATATTTATTAAATAAAATTGTGTATAAATTCATTGATGATCATCCTTAAATGCATATTTATTGTACCATAATCTTGTCAACATATTTTCTTCTTCTATTTTATATGACTTACATGTGATTTCTTCTTAGCATTTCATTTTTAAAAACTATGAAAAATCCAAAAACATTCATAAAACAATACAAAAATACAAAAAAAATGACTTTATCTTGATAGTATGATGCACATTATAACTATTTTTTAATACATTACATATTTTATATATCCATATTTCAGCATTCACTTTATAAATAGTATACCTTGATCTAGATTGGGGGTAGGGTAATCTAGCTAGGTAATCTTATCAATATTACTTAATCTCTCTAGGGATGGAGGCATTGATTTTTATATTAATAAATTACATTATGCTATATAGAGGTACCTTTACATACATTATGTTTCTTACTCACTTTCATGAGGTGTACATATCTTACATGCGTACACATGGATTTTCTCATGTTTTTAATCATATCATTACATTGGAGGGATACATTTTTTACATCATCGTCTATGGTTGTGATTTGGACATTTTCTCGAGCTTCATTACGTTATTATATTTTATATATTTTTTATGTGACTTTCCTTATATTTTTAATTTAATTCTTCTAAGCCACCTCTTTCATGTTGCTTATTATGTTTCATTGGCCTTAACCAATTGATTTTTGATCTCATTATTAATGCTTAAATTATTATTTCAAACGATGAAAACATACTTATTAGGACAATTTTTCATAATATGAATTGAGTTATAATGAAATACTATAAATATTTATAATCCTCATCATCTCATTCTTCTAGTTTGCAATCCTTGCTCATTTTTCCTGTACAACCCCATACTTCCTTGTGATAGTTTCTATTTTCTTTTAAATATACAACTAAAAAATCAAAATCCTAATTCTATACACAATTTTATCTTTGTTTCCTATGGATTTTTTATATCCAAGGATAATATTTATTGGCCTATAAATATACACATTTTTTCCTATGTGAGAGCATTTCACCCTCACATGTTTCTTATTTCCATATAATGATTTTGTCTTTAAGCATGATTTTCACCTGATCTTTCCATGGAAACATGAAAATAATAATTTCCTCGTACACATTGTATTGATTACACTTTGACTATCAATACATTTTTTAGTTGACTATATATTCCACCTTGAGGGTACATGACACATCTACTTATGGGGATAATTTTACTCGCACATTCTCTTTATATAAAGTTGACATACATATCCTTGACTTTATACTCTATAATTTTCACACAAAGATTGACATATGCTAGCTATCATTATTCTATATGATTTTATTTTTGAATTTTTCCATATTTGGGAGATAGGTCTTTCCCAAATACATAAATATACTTAATTGGTGGTTCACATTGTATTTCAGCTTGACATATAATTGGCTTTATCATATGTCATGATAATTTTATTTTGACATTACACTTTGGGACCTATATTATGTAATTGGTTTGCACTATTACATGAATCATGTTACTTAATAAAATATTTATGCACTTTATCAACTCAGTTTTATCATGCTTAATGACTACATGAATCATATATTTCCCATTAAGGGGTGGAAATATTAAAAAATTGTTAAATATTCAAAATTTAAATATATCGGTAAAATTTCAAAAATTCAAAAACATTGGAAATTTTTTAAATGTTTAAAAATTTTAGATTTTTTTTTAAAATTCAAAAATATAACTTTGTACATGATACATATTTACTTATTCTATAGTTTTTCATTATCCATTGTTATACATGGCATTTTCATGATATTTTTGTTGAGTAAGTGCTTTGTAAGTTCACAAGTTACATATTTCACATGGTGAACCCACATTTAAGATGAGATAATTTAATATACAACATGTAATACCTTGGGGGGCATGGATATTTTAGAGGATTCTTAGATGTTAATATTTATCCTTAGTTTCTTTTATTATATTGAGCTAGTTACATTGGTTATTATATTTTCTTCTAGTATCTTATGTATCTCTTATCACATGGATATTTTACATTGTGATTGTTACACTGTTACATTAACTATTTGTGTGAAAACTTGATTGCATGTGCATGTGATTGATTCTATGTGTCTCCTTATTATTATAGGATCATATTATTCTCTTATTTTCTGATTTACATCATGAATCAATTCACCAAATTATCGATTCACTACTTAGATTTAGTCACTAAAATTACATAGTCTTTATTTGGTACCTATGTTGCTATGGTGGTTACCATGCATATATGGGGGATTGTTGCTTGATTATGTTATCATTTTTATTATTTGTGCCTACCTATTAGGTATGTTTTTTGTGTGTCTATATTAATTTATCCCATTGGAAAATTTGACTTTTTCATCATCTATTATAGCATGAATAGATGCTAATTCAAAATCCAAAAATACCAAAATACAAAAAACTCAAATTTTTCAAAATTCAAAATTCAAAATTTAAAATTCAAATACTAAATCAAATTTTACATGTGTATATAAAATATCATGATACATTATTTTATAAAACATGAAGTTAATTTTTCAATTAGATATGTTTTGGATAATAACATGTGAAGATTAAATTATTTTTTCCTTGCATTAGGTGATTTTAATGTGTTTTCTTGAGATGAGTGATTCCAACAACAAGGTCTTCATCCATCTCAAAAATGGGGCCATTATAAGATATAATTTAAAATTCAATATCCGTTCATTATGATCATAGATTATCGAATTATTTACTTCCTTGACCAAGAAGTGGTTCGGATGTTAGTGAATCCATAAAAAATGTATTTGATATGTTTCAAAAAAAAATTAATCCTAAGATGTGTGCATTAGGGCCTAATGACTCATGTGAGAAGTTTTTTGGATATGTTTTCAACACATATCAAAGGTCTAATGATGGATAAATTATGGTGGTATTTAAGGGAAATACCAAACAAATGTATTATTTCCTATGCTTCCTTTCAATTTTAATTTCAAAAGCTAATTTGAAATTTTGAAATTTTTAAATAATCATATGTATATCATATGAAATTTAAATACTTTCATAAATGTGCACTTATGTTAGGTAAATCAACTAATAAAATATGGGCAGAAATCAGTAATAGTAATGCCAAACCCTTCGTTATTCCCTAGATAAGTAAAGGTGTGTGTTTAAATTTTTTTACACATTTAATTATATGCACAGATGCATTTCAATCACATACCTACATCAAAGTGGGAAATTATGTGAAAACCTAAATTTGACACAAAACCCTTATTCGTATGAAGTACTTATAATATGACTTATTTTATAAATTTATAAATTTTAACCTATTTCAATAAAGGTCCCAACCACACACGAGTCTTTATTTGGTCCACTAAGCATAAAAAGTACCTCAATAATTATCTAAAATATATTTTTTAGTATATTTAAATCATTTTTACCTATTATCTAACCCTGATTTGAGAATAAAATCTCACTCATCTCTTGGACAAACTTTTATTCGTACTATCCATCCTAGAAAGCTTGTAGCCCTACGAACTTATCCCTTTTATCTTTTTGGGTCCTTATACCTTTTTTACCTTAACTTATGACTTAATTTTTATGATTTTCAATTTAAAAATTGAACTAATACACATGAGCCATCATAAATCATCATATCAATATAAGGTCTTACCAAGCTATTTGAGAGGTTTAAAATATAGAGCCAAGAGAGAATCAGTAAAGAGAGCATTTTTTGCACTAAGGGCCAATCCTAAAGCCAATATTATCCATTCAATTTGTGTTTCAAAATACTAAAAAACTACAACACTTATCCATCTTGGTCTCTCTACATAATCCCTTATGCTAAAGGGTGATAATTAAAATTCATTATTTGTATTAATCACTTAAACGGATGATGAATTTAAAACCATTACTTGAGATATTCCATCCACACACCAATAATTATATGAAGGTATGATTCCAAGTGTGCGGGATGCATAGTTTGTAATGTTTCTTCAGTATTTTCCCAACTCCATTATTATTATTATTTTTGGAATGTGAAAACTAGGTCAAAGAGAACATTTAGTTGTACAAAATATTATTCCATACACATATATTAAGTGAAGGTACACTCATAATTAGGAAGATTCAATAAATGCGTACAAGAAATATCAAATTACAAAACCCTATATAAATAGGTCCACTGACACATGTGATAGAATCAACACATCAGAGAAAGGAGAATTTAAAAAAAATTGATACTTATTCAAGTCCCAAAAAATAAATAATTTTATTTTAAAAGAATGAAAATGGGACTTATTATAAATAAAAGGGATTTACAATGTATAGGTGATTAATAATATTATAACCAATTAACTAAATATTTTCATAAGAAATAATATTGTAAATTTTAAAATTTAATAATTAATTAATTAAACTAATTATTAATGATTAATATATAATAAATAACTAATATTAATTAATTATTAATAATTAAAAATAAGATAATATTATTTAATTTTTTGATATTGGTAAAAATAGAGTTTTGAAAGGGCCCCTTCTTATTTATAAAAATTAATGACAGATATTCAACAACATACCCAGACTAAGGACAATAAGCTAAAAGATAGCTAAAACAACTAGAATTAGCAAACATCTATCTATTGACAATAGGCTAATAATATAAAGGAACCACCATAGAAATTAAAAAAAAGAGGAATAGGCTCCTCACAACTTCATAGGTTAGAGTTAATCATCCATAGTAGCTAGAATCCCTATCCATCCACACTCCATGTTTACAATAAATTTTTCTAGTGTCTCTACTTCATATGGATCTATAATAGTCTTTCCTACTTTATCATGACTTTGAATTATTTTTTTGGACCTTAAGTTAGTATTTTCCTTTTTTATGGCCAATACATCATTGAGAACTTTAGTATTCTCAATATAATTTTTAATAAAATCCTTGTTAATTAATATTCTTCTTCTCCATTTCTAATTGATTAACCTTATTCAACAAATAAACTATTTTATTAGTGAGATTCTAGGAAACCTTGATGGTATTTCTACCTTGGATGATCTCACCATTCAACTACTTTTGAATTTGACTAACAAAGTCTTTGATATCATCATTATCTTTCATAATCAATTTCATTAAACTTTTATGTATATTCACATCATTATCCATGGAATTAATTTTTTTCTAAAAATTATATTTCACATTATCAAAATCTCTCTTCTTACCTTTAAGGTCCACTAGATGTTGGGCACCTGCTTGGTCAGCTAGAGACTTATCCTTCTTATCATTGTTTTATTTTTCAACAATAATAGTTTGGTATTTGTTATGGATGTTATGACTATAAATATGATGCACCATGGATTTATAAGAACTCATATTATCCACAAAATACACACTTGGGAAGTCTTCATCCACCTCATATTTTCCTTTTTTGTCTTGAAAATTTTCTAGAGATGCAATCTTGTTAGTAGTGGTTTTGAATTTTCTTGTGGGTTTAGCCTCGATTATATCATTCATGGTGATATTTTTAGAAGAGATTACCAATTTAACATACTCAACCAACTTTAGGGGAAGTACTAAGGGTCTAGGCCTTAGAATGGAAAAAAAGAAGATGAATCAAACCTTGATCAATAGGAATAACAACTTTCCCAAATTGAACCCCAATAATAGAGTTCTCTAGGGATAAAAGGAAGTAGAAGGGATGTTGATGTGGATATTATGAAGAAATTTATTTAGGAAATAAAAATGATATTAAATTCTACCTTGAATCTCGCTTCTAAGGTCACATACCTCATCACTTAGTGTAAAACATCATTCCAATGTGTTGGAATAGAATCCTTCAGGAATCCTCTTTGAAATTTAATGGCTCTTTCATTTTTATGAAGGAAAAATTAAAAATCTAATTTCTTATCATGATTATATTTAGATCAATTCATGCCATCCATGTTTACACTAAGTGATGAGGTATGTGACCTTAGAAGGGAGATTCAAGGTAGAATTTAATATCATTTTTATTTCCTCTCGTAAACATATTTCAATCTTTCTAGAATTTTTCAAAATCCAAAAAATATGCAAATCATAACCTTTGATTTTTTCCATATAATTATTGAGACCACCTTTATAAAAAATATACCATATGTTGATGTTTTTACTCACATATTTAATGTTAATTAGCACCACACTACACCTATCACCCCCATAGTAACCCAAATATCCTTCCTATTGAGAAAATCCTCGATCAAACAACTGCTAGAATCCTCAAAATTATGAAGAATGCAATTTTATTTCTACCCCATAGTTAAGTTTTATTACCATCCCACTTAAGATCATCATGCATTAAACAACCAATAGAAATAATGAAAATATTATGAATGAAAACCAACTTTATTTTGATTTTATTAAAATAATATCCCTTCGACATTGTTCGAGTGTTAGAGCTCTCAGGAAACTATCCACAATCAATGATAATTAAATAGGTATGATTTTTGTAAGTGATGCCCACGATTTAAAACATCATTACCAAACAAAATATCCTTATTTTATTGAAAATGTTGTCTTTATAACCCAACAAATCACATACCCCTCTTCATTAGATTGTCTATAATGATGATATTATTTTGTATTAATAATCAAAATAATAAATTAATCTTAAGAATCAAATTTTTGTTCCATAATTTATTTCAAGAGAAACCATCAAGAACAACATCTAAAATTTTCACATAACCAGATTTAACATTATAAGTTCCATCCAAGGAATCAACCCAAGAAATTTCATCTTCCATAAAGGTCTATATAATATGGTAACCTTTGAGGATGATATAAAGTTTGGGTATAATCAATCTTTCTTCATTATCAAGGATTATGTCTTTCCAAACTTTTTATGATTCAATTTCTCCATAGTAATTTACAACACACACTCTCTCTAAACCTTATTTTGAGTGGTTCATAGATTTTATTCAAAGAGGTTGTTGATCCAAGGAGAATTTTTAGGATCTAGTTATATTCCCAAAATAGATCACTTTTTACTGATCCAATTTTCCATTTAATTCCCTTCTATAAAATATTTATACTATTGACTAGAAAGTTTGATAATTTGGATCTTTTTAAGAGAGAATATGCTAACATCAATCTAACAACATTCCATATGTCTAAGTATTTTACTTTCAAAATTTCAATCCATTGATTGGTTTCTTTAAAAAACCTCCAATCTAATTTGAATATTAATTTTTTATTCATATTTTTTATTTTACGGATACCAAAATCCCAAAACCCTTTTGGAATACAAACTTTATCCCAAGCCACAAGTGAAAATATGAGTTTGTCTTTTATACTCATCTATAAAAATTATTTTTTTAACTTATTAAAAATATTAGCTATTTTAAATAGATACATGAAATATATTAGAAGATTTTGTAAAGTAATGTTGAGAAAAATGAGTTTACCCGCTTGGCTAAGAACACTACCTTTAAAACCTACTAATTTAATTTAAAAACTATCCAATAGGAAGTTCCAAGTATCCAAAATATATTTCCCACTAAACAAAGGCATCCAAAGTTAAGTGGTTGGTATCTCTTTAATTTGGGACCTAGGGATTTTAGAGAATTTATTTTGCCTTAATACTAGAGTATTAATAAATAATAATAAATAATAGTGAATTCTACTTAAGATTTATTTTTTGATATAAAGCCTCTTCATATTCCATTAAATTATTTCTCAACTCCTTACCTTTTTTCACATAAATTTCATCCATAAAAATAGTTGTCTACAAATTTTTGATGAGATATGGGATCCAAAGTACTGGTTGATTTTATACTTTTTATTCTTCCTCTGTTAATAGTAGTAGTAAATTTATATCCATAACTTATACCATTATAATAAATATGAAAAAGGAGATAGGTTCACATTGTCTCAAACCTCTCTCACTAGGAAAAGACCCTTCATGAGTTCCATTAATTAAAACATAAAACATAGGGGAATATATGCAATTTTTTATTAAATTCTTAAATTGGATATTAAAGCCAAACCTTTTAAGGACTTCATCAACAATGGTACAAGAGACTCTGTCAAATGCTTCAATCATATCTAACTTAAGGACCATACTTTATTTTTTGCCTTTATCAATAGAATGAAGAGTTTCATGAAACATTAAAATTTCATCTAGTATCTACCTATCTAAGACAAAACTTCCTTACTATTTGGATATAAGGGTGTGCGAAAAAGTTTGAATCCTGAAAGTTAATAATTTGGCACAAATTTTATAAATATTATTAAAAAGACTTATGGGTCAATTGTCTTAAATCTCTAGCTCTTGTTTTTTTAAGGATGAGAATAATAAAATAATTTTTTAGCTTTCTAAACAATTTAATATAAAAAAGGAACTCATATATAATTTATATTTAATAAATTTATATTATGTCCCAAAAGTCTTGGAAAAAGGTTGTAGAAAAATTATTAGGCCTAAAAGCTTTATTTCCTTTTAGGGAAAAGACAAATTCTAACTTCTTCAATAAAAACCTAATTCAAAAGCTTTTTATTATCATCTTGGCTAAGAATGATTTATATATCATCTAAAATCCTTTTTCACTTCTAAGTTTCATCTCATAATACTAGTGAGAATGTTTTTTAAATACTGAACAAACTCCTTCTTGATTACTTCAATGTCTCTCCTAACACTACCATATTATTTCACAATTTTAGTAATTTTTTTTTGTATCTCATGTGCTTAAGAGTGGATCAATAAAACAACTTTGTATTTCAATCTCCCTCTTTAAATCACAAATTCCTCAACTTTTATCTCCAAAAATTTTCTTCTCTGGCGATGATAGAATGGAATTCACTAAGGAGATCTTTTTATTTAATAGATAAATCTTGATTCAAATTGCTCATTTCAATTTATTTTTCTACATTGGTAATTTCTTCCACAATCCTTTTTTTATTTTCAAATGTATTTTTGAATGTGAATTTGTTCCATTAATATTTAGCTTCACATTTTTTTGTCAGGAACCTAGAACAATAAAAATGCTCTGATACCAACTTGTCAGGATCTTGCTCCTCAAATAGAGCACATATGATTACTTCTTGTATTAGCAACTAAACACGGAATTTAACCAGAATCAATAAGTAACTAGAAATATGAAACAACACAGGAATTGAGAGACAATACACAATTGTATTAATAATCACTCAGAAGAATATACAATAAGGAAGATGCCACTTCTTCCTCCACCTCAAAGGTTCACCACGCCTCAAGACCTTCTTCCCTCTCTCTCTCTCGGTCACAACAATCAACTCCAATATAGAATTGATGTTCACCTCTCCAACCAGTTAGTAACACGCTACCAGTACACCAAGTACACAACCGTACTCCAAGTAGATCTCCTGCTCTCTGCTACCTGCAAATCACCAGACCTTACTCACCATGTAGATATCTCTACACCCCTGAAGAACCCTTGTCCTTGCCTCACCAAGTCCTTATGATTCTTCAACCAGCACCCCGATGGATCAGCTCCTAGACCTTGCAGACCTTGCAACTCTCCCTCATCATACACACTCAGCACCCCTTTGGAACTAGGAGGAGCTAATCTAGCTCTCTCTAAAAGCTCTATGGCTTTCTAGCACACTTTTACAATACAGCCCATGAGTCCATATATAGATCTCATGCTTAAAATAATTATACTAACCTAATTACAATAATTAGACACGCAACTCAAGACTAAGACTAGCCTTCAACATGCAAACTAACAGTCCAAAAATAGACTCTTTAGAATCAACATGCGAACTGCCTGTTCACGCACAGGCTGCCGACGCCGGCACCTCGAAGACCGATGTCGGCCAACTGGTAACCGACGCCGGTTGCTTCCTCACTACCATCTGACTGACATCGGCTGATTAGACTGACGCCAATTTCCCTACAACTAATTCTACAACTCCCCGCAACTTTGCATCCTCCATAACTTCTCCTATTTGCATCCTGGTGAAGCTTTTAGCTCCACAACCTAACAATCTCCCACTTGGAGATAAATAGCTGCACTTGTACCTGTACCTATACACCATCTAAATTATTCCCTGGCTTGTATCCCTCTTCAAGATCCATCCTGAAGACCAACCACCACACAACCTGTGATGCTATACCTGTCATTCAAGTAACCTGCCATATCCGAACCTACACATCCATGTAGTGAAGAACTTGACCCTGCATAACAAGAATCCCTACTGCTAGTCCCACTGAACTGCCCTCCAATACTCCTTCCCCGAATTGGCTCCAAACTCTCTGACAACTCCCATAGATTGGGAAAACTCAGGTCTACACTAGACCTCATGTGATTTCAAACCCTATTTCAAGCTAAGCTTGAACTGTCTAGCCATTGGTGTGCTTTATGATTCTGCATCCTGCGTAATGAACCTCGCCAACACCTGATTCACATCAGCTCCCATTGGAGATAAAATCTCCATGTCTCTTATGCCAAAGAATTTTGCTGCTCCAAATTCTGCATGACACACCTCTGAACTAACCTTACCCTTAGCTCAGCAAATACTTGTATGTACAAACCTACTAGTAAACCATCCACATACAGTAACAAGATGATGTTGCGACCATCATCTACCTAGTAAGATAAACACAATAGTTACACTGACATTGACTGAAGCCATGCTTAGTCATCCACCTGTCAAACCTGTACCACTGTCTTGCAGCTTCCTCAAGACCATATACCTTGGCCTTCTATCTCATGTGTCCATCCACTCTCTTCTCTAAAATGGGAATCCATTCCGTCTCTCAGTGCTTTCTTCCAGCTGACAACTCTACCAACAAATACCTATTTGGTTCTTCTCCAAGGACTCACACTCCTCATCCATGCTAAGCTCCCACTGTATTTGGATTCTACCTGCATTGCCTCTTGCATCTTCCTGGTTCTTGACCATCAATAAGCAATATAAAGAAGGTGAACAATGAATATGAGGTTGACTTACCCTTTCTAACCTCCATATGAGCGTTTGAGACTTGTTGACAGCTTGTTGTCTGCCCAATATTCATTCCAGTGACCGATCTCGACCATCTCCTAGTCTGCTCCCGACCGATGTCAGTTTCTTGAACTGACCTTGACTATCGACATCATTTCCCTGGCCGACACCGGTATCATTTATGCCAACGTCGGTTCCTTCATGACCAATGTCGGTCTTCCTATTGTCGATGTCGGTTACTGTCTGACCGACGCCGGTACCTATGTTCGTCTGTGAGTGATAACTTTTTACCCGCGAGCTCTTCATGGATCAAAACCCTGTTCAAATCAACATAACCCTGCTCAAAATAATTCAATTCCCTCACCTGATCTCTATCTGTCATCTCCTCCATGAATACCAAGGCTTTCCAGTTCTTTAGCTTGTCAAAGACATTTGACTTTTGCTTCAAAACCTGCATTCTCCTTCTACATATGTGACTAAGCCTATGAAGCCACATCTCTGTAACAGAAGGTGAATCAGTAATATAAGTAGATAGATAAAGGATACCTACTTTATTACCACCATCTAATTCAAGTGTATCCACTATGAGAGTTACAGTGCATCTCTCATCACCCAAATTTCTTAAAGAAATTAGACTCATCTCCAAGACTGGTACCTGCATGACTTCCTTCAACCACTGTGTGTCATCCATCTATAATTTTAGCTTCACTTCTCCTTTGCCAATTCTTTGGCAAGGCTCACCAGCTCCTCTCCTTGGGGCTGCATGGAAAGAGGCAATATGATCTGTTATCCAAGATTCAACTTTATCCAAGAAACCTCCCAAAGCATCCTGTGCAACAACACCTGCAACATCTGCATCTTCAGTTCCTTCATGTTGATCTACTACCAACCAACAATATCTTTTTCCTTGCTCTTTCTTTCCATCAATCAGACCATTCATGCTATTCAGTTTCTCCATTCATAGCTTACTTTCTTCTGCCATTGCTATACTCCCACTCAATCAGAAACCCCTGTGAGTAACCTGTAATCAACAAACACTACCAGATCTGAAACCACCTGTTAGTAACCCAACCAAAAGCTCTGATACCACTTGTCAGGAACCTAGAACAATAAACATGCTCTGATACCAACTTGTCAGGATCTTGCTCCTCAAATAGAGCACATATGATTACTTCTTGTATTAGCAACTAAACACAAAATTTAACCAAAATCAATAAGTAACTAGAAATATGAAACAACACAAAAATTGAGAGACAATACACAATTGTATTAATAATCACTCAGAAGAATATACAATAAGGAAGATGCCACTTCTTCCTCCACCTCAAAGGTTCACCACGCCTCAAGACCTTCTTCCCTCTCTCTCTCGGTCACAACAATCAACTCCAATATAGAATTGATGTTCACCTCTCCAACCAGTCAGTAACACGCTGCCAGTACACCAAGTACACAACCATACTCCAAGTAGATCTCCTGCTCTCTGCTACCTGCAAATCACCAGATCTTACTCACCATGTAGATATCTCTACACCCCTGAAGAACCCTTGTCCTTGCCTCACCAAGTCCTTATGATTCTTCAGCCAGTACCCCGGTGGATCAGCTCCTAGACCTTGCAGACCTTGCAACTCTCCTTGATCATACACACTCAGCACCCCTTTGGAACTAGGAGGAGCTAATCTAGCTCTCTCTAAAAGCTCTATGGCTTTCTAGCACACTTTTACAATACAGCCCATGAGTCCATATATATATCTCATGCTTACAATAATTATACTAACCTAATTACAATAATTAGACACACAACTCAAGACTAAGACTAGCCTTCAACATGCAAACTAACAGTCCAAAAATAGACTCTCCAAAATCAACATGCGAACTGCCTGTTCATGCACAAGCTATCGATGCCGACACCTCCAAGATTGATGTTATATGACTGGTAACCGACGCCGGTTGCTTCCTCACTGCCATCTGACCAACATCGGCTGATCAGACCAACGCCGGTTTCCCTGCAACTGATTCTGCAACTCCTCGCAACTCTGCATCCTCCATAACTTCTCCTGTTTGCATCCTAGTGAAGCTTTTAGCTCCACAACCTAACATTTTTAATTTTCTAAAAATTATAAATATTATTGATCTTTTAATATCAATCTTCCACCATTATTTTATCTTTTAATTCAAATCAAGGTGTTGTAACTACATATTCTCAAATTTAAAATAGGTATTAGGCCATTTTAGTATAGGGTCCAGGTGAATCATAACAAGATTATGGTCAAAACCTATTCTAGATAAGGAGGATGGGTAGTTACCTTGATTAGAGATCCATTCATTAGTAACCAAAATTATATCAAGTTTAACTTGAGTTAGATTTTCCCCTAGTCTTTTATAAGACCAAGTGTAGCTATCCCCTCTCAAATCAACATAAAAAAGTCCATTAATGATATAAATCTTTCCAAATCATCCATGATGTTAGTGAAATCCCGATTCCCACCTTTTTCTTAGGAGGAAAAAGGGGGTATTAAAATCCCTAACGATAATCCATTTGAAGTTGGAGAAGATCTTATAAAGATAATTAGTTCATCCCATAAATTCTCCATCTCGATGTGAGAATCAGGATAATATATTATAAAAATTCCACATATATTTGTCACTAATGTTAGTAAAAACCATAGCTAAATGATTATTATTTTTGGTCAAAATAACTCCTTTATCTAACCGTGGGTCCCAAAATGAATTAAGGCCTATAGAGATAGAAATTGAGTTGGCCCCAAAGGTAAAGCCCTTCTTCCAGTAATTTTTTGGTATTGAAAATCATCTTGTAAGACATCATAGTTTCTTTTATAATTATAATATAAGGTTAATGGTTCTTCCAGAGTTCTCTAAAAATCCTCTATTTGTTGGGGTTATCAATCCTCTTTATATTCCAAGATATAGTTTTCAGTTTCTATATTTCAATAACACCTTAGGTCCACTATGTTCCAATTTTCTCTAAGTCCCATATTTAATTTATTTGGCATAATAACACTATCTCTAATAGTATCATGACTTGACATACCATATTTGCTTATGATCATGTATCTACTTATTTATTCATTGTCTAGTTTTCCTAATGTTGGAAAGTTTTACTACTTTTTATCTACTTTTTAGAGTTTTAAGAATATATTTTGAGTCTAAATCATAGGGGATAAATTCTTCCAAATCCTGACTAAAGGCATTTGATTTATATTGTATCCTTTCTTCACTAACTAGAGGGTTCCCAGATTCTAAAGCCTCTAAGTTAAAAGGAGAGATTGGATTAGAGATTGACTTAACTTTTAGATCAACTTCTCATTCTTTTAGATATTCCATTCCATGATTTTTATTCTTCCATTTTATCTTTCTTTGTTGATATTTGATGAGGTCTATGGAGATATCCATTGAATCCTACATACTGATCTTCTTATTTTTCATTTTGATTCTCCTTTTTCTTTGTAATTCCTTATAATTTTGATCCATGTCCTCTTTTGAAATATTTTCTCACTAATTTTAATCTTTAAGCATATTATGTTCATGATTTTTTAAATTTCATTCCTTATCCATTTCATATGTTAATTTTTTCCTTTCTTAAACTCATTGTTCCTTGTTGGGCATTGTCTCAATGCATGTCCCAATTTATAGCATATTTTAAAAATCAAAGACATAACTTCATATTCAATATTTTTATCCTAGTTTTTATACTTTGAATAAATCTTAGTACATTTTGGAATAGGACTATCCACAAATGCATTTACATAGAATATCACATGAATAAGCCTTGTTCTTGTTTTGGTAGCTACATCAAAAGTTATTAATTATCCAAAATTATTTGTAATACCTACCATTATCTCTTCCTTCCAATATTCAAGAGGCAAACTAGGAATACTAACCATATATGCATTGCATGAATATTTTATTTATCAGGATCAAACCCTAACCTCAATTTTATAAGGAATAGTCCAATTTTTTCTAGAAACCAAGGGTCATTGATAAGTATTATGGTGTATCCTTAGAAATTTGAGAACCAAATCAATAAAAATCCCTTAGCCATCATAGAGATGTCTGTATAGCCTTTTGGTTACCACTTTATTTTTTCCCATGTGCATAAAGCATTCATATATGATCTTGAATATAAAAACTTCCCTATTAAATCATTTTTTAGCTCGATATTAGGGTTAAATGGGTCCCCATCCCAAAACATAGTATTCTAAAATTCAAAAGTAGCATGGATTAATGGACTATGTATCAAGGCATATAGATAATCAAATATAAAAGAGCCAAATAACTAGAAGTATTAAAAAATACTTTCAATTTCAAATAAACAAAATTTAAAAAATACAATCTCAAAATTACTACTACTCTGCCTTCATTAATAAACCATGAGTATTCAATATCCTTGCAGGATAACGAGAATTGAGGCAACCTTTTTTCCTACTTTTGAAAACCTTCCAATATTCCTGATTACTGAACTTATCTGAGTCCAAACTTACCAAACAACCCCCTTTCTCGGGTTTACCTTTATTTACTTTATTCTTACTACTCAAATCCACTTCTCTCTTACCATTAGATCCAAAAATCTAAGCATTCAAAGAAGAGAACACATAGGGTTTTTTACTTGATTCCAAATTATTTTCCAAAAAAAGATCTAAAACATTTCTTGAATGCAAAACAGGCTTGCTAATCGAAATAACTATTAGATGTTCTTATTTAGACTCCTTCCCCTAATAAGAAACTATTTTTCATTTAGGTTTAAGATAGGAAGTAGAAATATGACCAATTTAAAAATAATTTTGGCATCTAAAAGGAATCCATTCAAAATCAATAAATTGAGACCGATATCTCTCTTTTACTTTTATTTCAATTCTATCAAGTAAATATTGAGATATATCTAAATAAACCAACATTCTCATAAAAGTTATCCTAAAATAATTTAGCAAAGATGCATCAATTTATAGTAATTCCCCCGAAGCTCCTCCAATAAATCTAAGCCTAGATTCATTCTAGAACTGGAGTGGAAGATATGGTAGCCTTACCCAAATGGGATGAAAAGAAAAAATTTCAATCAAAGGATTAAAATTAGAAAACCATAGTTTCAATAGAAGAAGGCAATTATCAAAACTCTAAGATTTAGCTTGAAAAATCTTATTACGATTAGCTAAATAATCAAAGGCCAAAATAAAAAAGCCTTTTACACAAGGATAAATTTCTATATTGCCTCCCATCAAAGGCTACCAAGAATTCAAAATCCTCTTATGTAGATTAGAAAGTGAAAGCCAAAACCTATCAAAGTGGTAGACTAGGCCCCTCTCCAAATACCAATCTTCCCCCTTAATAATCTCCTCTAGAGATTTACCTTTGAAATTGACCACTAATGGATTCTTTGCCATATTCAAAGCCCTAGATTGATCACATTAAGATAACTCAAAACCTAAGGATATCCTAACCACTTGATTTTTGGACTTGGTTAGGGTAGACAGTGTACCCCTCACTCTCTCCTTACAATCTCTTGCTCCTTTCGAAGACTGAAAAGAATTAATTTTACCATCTTGGATTAGTAATTATGACTTAGACTATGACCTAAAACCCTCACCCTCTACCAAGGTCACCATATTCTACCCTTGATCTACCCTAGCCTGACTACCATTCCCTTTGCCTTGCATCCACCCACACTCACTTATCCTCTTTGCTGACCCCTTAAGCACATAATCTTACATTATCTCCATCATTTAGGTTTTTACTAAAATATTTATCCTAAATTTTTTGGGGTATCGATATTTTTAGAATGGACCCAAAACCCTAAAATTTTGGGGTATAAAGATTTTTGAAATGGACCCATAATTACAAACATTTTTTTAACTAAAATACCCAAACCAATGATGAATAGTATCCCTATCCATGAATTATGAACTTACTTAATTACATTGAACATAGGTTTCAAGCCACATGTCAAACCTCATTGCATTGAACATTGAGTCAGAAGCCCATTGCATTATGGATACTTTTCATGAATAACACATTGTAACTTAGTGTGGGAATGATGCTAGAGAGTGGTCATCCTAGGGAATGGACCTTGAGACCTCCCACTTCTAACACTCAACTCACTCACTACTAGACTATCATCATTGGGTTAAAATTTTGGGGTATCAAAGTTCTTTAAATGGACCTAAAATTATAGACATTTTTGTAACTGGAATGTCCAAACTAATGATGAATAGTATCTATAATCATGAACTTTGGATTTGCCTCATCACATTGAACACAGGTTTCAAGCCACATGTCAACCCCTATCACATTGATCATCGAGTCGGTATCCCATTACATTATGGATACTTTTCATGAATAACCTATCGTAGCTTAGTGTGGGAATGATGCTAGAGAGTGATCATCTTAGGGAATGGACTGTGAGACCTCCCACTTCTAACACTCAACTCAATCACTACTAGGATATCATTGTTGGGTTTTTTTTTTTTTTTGGGTATCAAGATTTTTGAAATGGACCCATAACTACAAATATTTTTGCAATGCCCAAACCAACAATGAATAGTATCCTTAGACATGAACTATGGACTTGCCTCGTCACATTGATCACAAGTTTCAAGCCACATGTTGACCCCCATCATATTAAACATCAAGATAGTAGCTAATTACATTTTGGATACTTTTCATGAATAACCCATCATATATTAGTGTGGAAACAATGTTAGAGAGTGGTCATTCCAAGGAATGGACCCTGAGACCTCCCACTTCTAACATTCAACCCACTCACTGCTAAGCTATCATCATTGGGTTACTTCCCTATTAAATCATTAGTCAATCTTGAAAGATATCGATTCACAGCCATATTTGAGATTTGGAGTCAAAATCCATTTTCAATGTTCATTGGTTCCATAGAGATGACTTGCTAGGGATCTAAAACTTTTTGACATGTTATCCTCCTTTGTACTATGTCTGCCCACATTCCATGCGATTTATGACTTCAAAAGATTCCTTATTATTTTTCCTCATGTGGGCCCTTTTCTAGTGTGTGATCATCAATTGGGCCTTTTTATGACATGTTCCCATCAAGTGCTTTAGCTAAAATAACTATGTTTTACCTGTGCATGGTCATCACCATCATTGTCTCCCTTTCTTGCTTAGTATTAGAATTCAAATAAAAACATATTGAATAAGTATTAATAATTATTAATTAAATAATATTAACTAATTATTAATTATAAAAATATATATTAAATAATTTTATAAATAAATATTATTATTAATTATTAAATAAAATAATACCAATCATTTAATAATTATTAAAAAATAATAGTAAAAGAATTTTTAATATAATATTATTTAATAATTTTAAATAAATAAATATGAAAAGGAACATTTTAAAACATATTGAATCATCTAAAAATACTTGAAGAACATAATGTCATTACAATAATACTCATGGAGGTTATCTTGAGGTGAAATAAACACACATGAGTAAAACTCCCATAAGAAAAAGGAAAAATGGAGTCATTTTATTTATTTCTAAACATCAATGTATCTTTCGTGTGCTTAACTACTACAACATCATAGTATTTTTTAATTTTCATCAAACAAAATCGTAATAATCTTATTGATTTGTGAATCCTTGAATTTCACTACCTATTAGGATTTATGCTAAGTTCTCACAAAAAATGTTAAAAGAATATCAAATAAGACCATAATATGAAGAAACAATACCTTACAAATTAATACAACAACAAGATTGAGCCAAGAGTTTTGAAGCAATAAATCAAACTAATCAAAAAGGAAAAAAACATGTGAATATTAAGAAGGCTTGCCAATGATTATCTTCACAATACAAACTTAGGAACAAGAAGAATAAAGAAGATGATAGAGCTTCAAGTGATAAGTGAAGAAGAGAGGAGGAGAGGGATTTGTAAATAGATTAAGAATAAGGATGAGGAAGTTAATAAGAATCCCATTATGAGCTTACAAGGCCTTCTTAGTGTGTGCTAAAGCTCATATTCTCCAAAAGGTGAAGGGAAGTGTGTCAAAAGTTTGGAGAGAAGTTACTTGTGAAATTAACTCTAAGAATCCTATAAAAAGATATAATAGATTAGATACACCTCATAAATAATGGATAAAGTGAATTTATTATACAAGAAATGCACACCTAAAAGATAGGCTTAAGGTAAGCCTAAACGACTAAAGTGAACCCAAATAAGTTTAATCTCCAACACTTCCCTTAATCATAATTTAGAGTTATAAAAGAGGAAAAAATATTCTTACAAACAAGAAAATAAATTGACATAACATAAATCTCTGCCTTAATAGAAACTTCCTTCAAGAGGAAATACAATAGTTTGAGAAAGAAAAAATAAGAGAAGGTGTCACCAAAAGTCGAAAGGATGGAAGTATGATCATCAATAATATCAAAGAAGCCTCTTCAAACAAGATGATCAATCTACAATGAAACAAAGACCAAAAATAAGGAGATGACAATAATGATTCAATAAAAACTATAAACTAAATAAGCTAACACTAATATTTTATGTCAAGTAAACAACATGTCATAAAGATACAATCTACATACAAATAATGTATAAAACTAGATGTAATAAAGGTAAATGGATCAAAATACAAATTCCATTACAAAGTGTGAATCCTACACAAAAAATAAGTTAGTTAAAAGAATAATGATCTCCAATCAAAGCATATTTCTCTTGCAACATAAAATCAAGGAATGCATTAAAAAGTTTATGTTTATTATAAGGGATACAAATAAGATGTGTTGCTTACAAAATATATGTTACATGAAGAAATTAAAGAATTATCACATGAAAACATGTCTAAATATATAGAAGATGCATTATATTTAATTTTTATAAATTATTTTAACTTTTAAATTAGGTGTTTTACTGGTTTTCTAACAATACAAAGTTTCATGAGTTAATTTACTACAAGATTTTCATGAATGTAATTTACAACATTTAGAAATATGATGCTCGTGTTTACTACAATGATCACAAAATTTTATCATTGTTAATCAACGAATGAACATGAAAAAAATTATAATCAAAAGAAGTCTTAAGATATTGTGGAGCACTATTGTATAAAATCCTTTAGTGTGAATGACAATATGACTTTAAATTAACTTGAAAAACATTATAACTGAGCCCTACACAATTCATGTCAGTTTTAAACAAAATAGGCTCAATAATATCATTTTCATGTTTTCAAGACCACCTACAGAGTAACCCATATATTACATAAGTTTTAAACCAATGCTAGAAATAATATTTTGCAAATAAATATGCTCTTGAGAAGATGAAAAATAAAATTACATGTTTTTATATTTTCAAAAGATACATGTTTAAAAGTTAAAGAGTCAACTAAAATTTGCATTTCACTTAATTTTTCATTGTGTGAGTTTTACAAAATAAAAATATTTTAGTTTTTACATTCAAGTTGATGTTGTAAAACAATCATTTCATTATCTTCTTCCATGATTTTTTATTTCTTTAGATTAATCAATTTTTTTTTGATACGGTAAAAATCAAGTTTTACAGGGATCTTGGAACTACTAAAGTGTGGTAAAGAAAGATTAAATAAGCCACTAAAAGGTTAAACAACCAAAGTAACAAAAAAATACAGTACTAAATTGAGAGCCAGAAAAAATAAAAAATCAGAAAGAAACTTAGGAGGAAAGTCCCTTCGGTGGATCTTCAACATCTTCAGGATTCTTCATCGAGATATTTTGTTTTACCTTAGAAAACTTTGCCCAAGTGTAGTTCTTGGGACCTTCAATAGCTTTGCTAAGGAACATCATACAAGGTCACTTTTATCCTTTTACCTGTAAGGGAGACTGCTTTAAGGAGACCCCCTCGGGGGAACCTAAAGGGGGAGGGATCTCAAGGCTTTAGGTAACTAAATGATAGGAGATTGGGTGGGTTGGGTAGACTAAACAAAAACTTGAATCATGGAATCGACCTATCTGTACAAAGAATTTCAATCTTGAATAATTAAACAACTTATTATTTTGATTTTGGAGCCACATTATTTCTTAATTGTGAAAAAACTAAAAAGAAAAAAATTATAATAATGATATAAATATGTTATATTGGTTTTAAAAAATCATTAAGCTTTTACTTAGAAACACAATTAAAATACTTATCTAAATAATATAAAAAAGGGTCTTAAAGAAATTTTTAAATACAACTATACTGTTTGAAATAAATAATTAATATATTAAATCATTAAAAACCACGTGCATGACCAAACAATTTTTCAAATGGGATACTTTCCACTTGAGGCATGATAAAGAAATTCAAAACTTTTTAGCTTTTGATTTAAAAAAATATTAAAGCATAAAAGACAAACCAGATTTTCAAAAAGGATTTAAATTGTGATTTAAAGACTTTATAAAGGAATCTTAAATTGTTCCATGTTAGTAAATAATTGAAAATAAAGGCAACGAATTACTTGAAAAATTAAACGAAACCTTTAAACATAATGTTAAGAATAAAACTTAAAATGACAATGTTATTTAAAATAAACTTTTCATATAATAGAACTTTGAAAAAATAAAATAAATATATAAAAATGAATTAAAGAAGGCATTACCGGATATTCTTATGCATTATGGTGTAGTAGTGCATTCAATAAAAGAATGAATAACATGTCAATTTTGATAAAAAGATTTAAAATATCATATGATGTAATGGGTTAAGTTAAACATTATTTTAAAAGGAAAATATCAAGATAAAAATACATTAATTTTTAACTATGTTTTTCAAAAAAAATAAGTAGGTATATTTTCAATGATTTTTAAAAAATGGTTATTTATATTTTTATTATATTTTAACAGTGTTTTCTTAGATGACAGATTAACAAAATTAGAAAAAATATAAGAACTCAAGTTGCTAATAAAAACATATGGCCTCTTTTTTAAATAAGTTTTTAGTTTAAAAATACCTCAAAAATAAAAATCAACTTAAAAACTCCTTGATTGAGATACCTATAACATGAAGTTAGAATGAAAATAAGCTAAAAAATTAAGAATATTTATTCTATAAGTTAAGATAAATAGTATAATAAATTTAAAATAATTTGCAAAGGTGTAAATCCTTACCAAAAAAATATTGAAAAACTGAATTTCTCCACCAAAAGACTTGCACACACTCAAATTTAATGTTAAAAAATAACTTGTTACAATATCATATTAGTATTTATAGCAAGATCTAATAAATAACGTTGAAATAATAGAAAATAAAAGCATAATATGAATCAATACTACCTTACAAAGTAAGTAAACCACAAGATTGAGCCAAGAGTTTTGAAATGAAAAACTGAACTAATCGAAAAAAAATGCATGTGAATATTAAGAAGACTTTTTATAAATTATCCTCATAATACAAGCTCAGAATACATAAGAAGAGAGACCTTTAGGTGAAAAGTGAAGAAGAGAGGATGAGAGGACTCTTTAAATATAGAAAGAGGAAAGATTAGTGTGTGCCAAATCTATTAATTCAAAAAATATGAAAGAAAGTGTGTGACATGTGTGGGGAGGAGTTATTTGTGCAAGTAACTCCAATAATATTACAAAATGACAAAAAAGGTGAGAGGAACCTTATAAATTTGGGATAAAGTAAATTTATAATAACAATAAATTCACACCTAAAAGATAGAGTTAAGATAAGTCTAAAAGGCTAAAGTGAACCTACATAAGGTTAATCTCCAACGCTTCCATAATTTCTAAAAAATTATCAAGATTATTATATGTACTGTGTTCATAAAGTGCAACTATAATTTTCAAGACAAATATTTCCATATTCCCCCCTAACTTTTATATGTTCATATTTTCTTCACAAATTCACCATAGTCTTCCATAATAAATTATTTCATTTTATCGCAAGATGAAACCAACATGTCTACAACATCATTTCACAACTTTGAATGTGTATCATTGAATAAATATCTATATCCATTTATCATAATTACACTATAATAAATTACTCAAAATGAACAATTACCATCACCTAGAATACCTATAAAACATAAGAGTATTAAACATTAAAATTTATAGGTGCACATGTAGTTTTATTTAACTACAAATGAATCTTGTATCTTGTGATTTAATGCTATCTATTTATGGCATATTTTTGTTTTCACCTACATATCTTATTATATATTCTTTATTTAGTTTCCCACTTCTATTCAAGATGATATTGTCAGGATCTAGAACAAACACAGCGCTGATACCACTTGTTAGGATTAGGAGCACAATTGATTACCTTGTATAAGCAACTAAACACGGAATTAAACCAGAAGTAATGAGTAACTAGAAATCAGAAACAACACAAAATTTGAAAGACAATACAATCTTGTATTCAACTCATCCACAAGGAAATATAATAAAGAGATTACACTCTTCCAACACCTCTTGGGCATACCAGTAACTCTCCCTCAAGAGTTCTTTTTCTGACAACCAATTACAACCACAACTCAAACATAGAGTTGTACCCTCCACCAGTCAGTAACAATACTGCCAGTCAAGCCAGTACTCAAAGTACTCCAAGTAGATCTCCCTTGATCTTGCAACAACCTGCAAATCAAACGATCTTACTTACCATGTAGATCTCCCCTGATCTTGCACAACCTGCAAATCAACCTGGTCTTGCACACCTGCAAACCTAGATCTTACAATCGGAAGGATCTCTTCCTTGTCCTTGATTACAATACAGCCCCAAGGGTCTCTTAAATAGATCCCATGCAAACAATAATTAGACTTTCCAATTACAATAATTAGAAACGCAGCTCAAGACTAAAATTAGTCTTTACATGCAAACTGACCATTTAACAAATTAATTGTTCATGTAACTAACAGTTCTGGAATGCACAGGTGACCGACGTTGGTCTCTGTCTATCTGGAGATGACCGACGTCGGTCAATTCTTGACCGATGTCGACAGCTTTGTAACTGGATATGACCAACATCGATTGATTATGCCGACATCGGTTGCTTTAGCACTCAGCAACCTCCTCTAATTTGCATAACAGTGAAGCTTTTAGCTCCATAACCTAACAATTTCCCACTTGGAGATAAATAGCTGCACCTATACCTGTACCTGTACATTGTCTAATTTGTTTCCTAGCTTGTATCCCTCTTCAAGTTCAATCTTGAAGACCAACCACCACACATCGTGTGGTTCTATGCCTGTCATCCAAGTCCCCTACCACATCTGAATCTACATACCCATGTAGAGAAGTGCTTGACCCTGCATCGCATGTATACCTATTGTTGGTCCCTCTCAGATACCTGAGAATCCACTAAATTACTTTCCAGTGCTTCTTCTCGGATTGGCCACAAACTTGCTGATAGCTCCCACTGCTTGGGAAACATCAAGTCTAGTACACATGTACTTAACCTCATCATGTGAATTGGGACACTATTTTGTAAACTATCCATCTATAGGTGTGCTAACCGATTCTGCATCCTGTATAACGAACTTCGCCACTACCTTATTCACACAATCATCTTGAGACAACATCAACCTGTGATCTTCTCTGTCTCTAGAAATACTCATGCCAAAGAATTTTGCTGCTCCCAAATCTTTCATGGCACACCACTGAACTAACTTTACCTTTAGCTTAGCAACTCCCTGCATATGTGACCCTGCAACAAGCATACACACTACATACAGTAATAGGCTAATGTTGCAATCATTATCCAACCTGGTAAAGAAAACACAATGGTCACATTGACATTGACTAAAGCCATGCTTTGTCATACACCAGTCAAACCTCTATTGTCCTGCAGCCTGCTCAAGACCATATACCCTGGCCTTCCGTCTCACATGTCCATTCTCTCTCTTATTTAACCTAGGAATCCATTCATATTTCAATGCTTTCTTTCTGGCTAGAAACTCTACCAAATCTCTCATTTGGTTCTCATCCAAGGAATCAACTTCCTCATTCATGCCATGCTCCCACTGTTTCCTAGATTCTACCTACTCTGCTTCTTTAAAACTTCTTGGTTCTTGACCATCAGTGAGCAACAAGTAGTCTAAAGAAGGGGAATAACGAATTTGAGGCTTACTTAACCTTTCAGTCCTCCTCATGCACGTTTGAGACTCCTTAACAGCTTGTTGTCTGCCCAAAATCCATTTTCTGGTCGACCCTAGTCTGCACCTGATCGATGTCGAATCCTCCTGATCACCGATGCCGATTCCCTGACCGACATCGACGTTGGTTCCTTGACCAACGTCAGTCACCATCTGCCTGACACCACTGATTTTGGTCTACACATGATTGACGTCGGTACCTACCTGTTTGATGTCAATTCCACCTGACTGACATCAGTAACTGTGTTTTCCTGTGAGTGATGACTTTTTACCCGTGAGCTTACCTTGGATCATAACCTTGTCCAAACTGCCCTGCTCAGAATTATTCAACCCCTTGAGCTAATCTTTGTCTGTCATCTCCTCCTACCAAGGCTTTCCTATTCTTGTCAAAAACATCAGATTTCCTCTTTGTGTAATAGACCCGATCCTTTCTTGTAGCATGAGTTTCAAGAAACCTCACTTTCTTCTGTTGCTTATAGAAATCTTGATCTATGCTTCTTGAATCTGAACTCTTACATTTTGACTCAAGAACATGCATCCCCTTCTTATTCATGTGACCAAGCCTATGGAGCCACATCTTTGCATTTACATCTGAAGTAGATAAACTAGAAGGAGAATCAGTAATACAAGTAGATAGATAAAGAGTACCTACTTTCTTACCTCTTGCTAAAACAAGTGCACCCTTGGAAACCTTCCAAGAATCCACTGTGAGAGTTACTATGCATCCCTCATCACCCAACTTTCTAATAGAAATCAAGTTCCACTTCAGGAATGGGACATGCATGACCTCCTTCAACACCCATGTGTTGCCCATTTGCAATTTCAGCTGCACTTTCCCTTTGCCAACCATTTGACAAGGCTTACCATCCCCTAAATAAATCTCTCCAAAGTCTCCTTGGACATATTCATGAAAAAATTCTCTATTTAGGGTTGCATGAAAAGAGGCACCAGAATCTAAAACCCAAGATTCCACTTTATCCAAGGAACATACAAGAGCATCTTGTGCAACAATATTTGCAACATCTGCTTCTTCATTTCCTTCATGTTGATCTTCAACCAACCTGCAATTTTTCTTTATGTGCCTTGCCTTTCCACAATTCCAGCAGATTATTCTGCCATACCTGGATTTGAATCTCCTACCTATCTTTGGCCTTGATTTCCCTTGCTCGATCTTCTCTCTTTGCCTTCCCCTACTTTCAACACTTAAAGCATTACCTAATGATTCACCTATGCTTTTCCTACAAATTTCTTCATTCAAGATTACACTAACAACATCATCAACTTTTAAGATATTTGAAGCAGATGCAGTATTACTAACTGCCATTACCAAACTATCCCAACTTTCAGGTAATGAGCATAAGATTAAGAGAGCCTTAATTTCATCATCAAAAGCAATATTGACTGAAACTAATTGATTTACTAATCCATGGAAATCACTAAGATGACTGTGTACTGATCCACCATCCAACATTTGCAAATTAAATAATTGCTTCATAAGAAATACCTTATTTGAAGCTGAGGGTTTTCATATAAATTTGCCAAAGATTCCATTAACTCTATGGTTGTCTTAGCCTGTGATAAGTTGGAAATCACAGACGATGCCAGGCTCAACCTTATAGATCCCAGAGCCTTCCGATGAAGAACCTTCCATTCTTCATCTTTTATATCTGTGGGCTTGTTTGCAACCCCACCCAACGGTAAGTACAGATCTTTCTGATATAGATAACCTTCTATCTGCATCCTCCATAATTGATAATTCTTACCATTAAATTTCTCTATTCTTAGCTTACTTTCTTTTGCCATTGCTTTACTCCCACTCAATCAGAAACCCCTGAGAGTGACCTCTAATCAAACACAAACCTACTCTGAGCCAGGCTCTGTGAACCTACAACCCCACTCTAATACCACTTTTCAAGATCTAGAACAAACATAGCTCTGATACCACTTGTTAGGATTAGGAGCACAATTGATTACCTTGTATAAGCAACTAAACATGGAATTAAACTAGAAGTAATGAGTAACTAGAAATCAGAAACAACACAAAATTTGAGAGACAATACAATCTTGTATTCAACTCATCCAAAAGGAAATACAATAAAGATATTACACTCTTCCAACACCTCTTGGGCATACCAGTAAATCTCCCTCAAGAGTTCTTTCTCTCACAACCAATTACAACCATAACTCAAACACAGGGTTGTACCCTCCACCAGTCAGTAACAATACTGCCAATCAAGCAAGTACTCAAAGTACTCCAAGTAGATCTCCCTTGATCTTGCAACAACCTGCAAATCAAATGATCTTACTTTAAGTTGACACTGGAGATTGCACCTGGTGGCAGGAAAATAGGTTTTTGCCCTCTCCTCGCAACATGGAAACTCCTCTCTCGCCTATGGGATGGCGAAGCAGGAGAGGAGAGTCTCTAGGTATGGGCTAGTTCCCTCTGATGTATCTTGTTTGTTTCAGCGAGTGCTAAATACAGGTATATATATACATATATATCTAGCTATATAAACTTAGGGGGGATGAAAAGGGAAGAAAGTGCAAGAAAACAAACAGCCTACTCTAAGGAGGTGATACACCAAATAAAAGTGATCTTCTGACACCTGCTCTCATAATTGAACATGAACTACAGACATACACTCAGACTCAGTAGGGAAACCAGGCTACAAGAAAATGGCATGGAGGTTCTTATGAAAACATAGGAATAGAGACTCACCAAGATGCCATGGAATACATACTGTAAATGACTTCCTCTGTTCTGTATCTTCAAAATGGAACTCTCCTCCTATCACCTGCAAACAATGGCGCCTTATGGATAACTGGCGTGTTGATGCTGGAAATGTGAGAGAATTAAAGACAATGACTGGACACAATGCAAACACTCAGACACACACAAAAAAATCTGACCAAGAAGAGGTAAAAATAGTCTTTATAGATTCAGGTAGAAATTTCAGCAGGGCTGTGCCTTACCAAAATTGCAAAAAGATGTTTTCAAAATGACAAGTATCAAATATATAAGCAAAGTCCAAGAGGCTCATTTGGCACTCTTTTTACAAATAGTTGTTCATGAAAAGAAATAGGCCGCTCAAAATATTAATGAGCCATGTGCTCTGCCTACTTTGAAATTCACATTTTTATATGGCAAAACGTGGTTTGTTCACCCATTAAATGAAAAATGAAGAAACCGGTTACAATTCTCAGCTGTTGCATCCTCTTGTGGTTAATTTGAAGGAACTGTTCCACCTACTAGAGTCGCCTCTTCAAACTGGCACTGCTTGGACTTACTGTTTGCTTATTTCGTGTGTGTCCTCTTGTTTTTTGTTGAATTTGACTCTATCTGGCTCACTCGGCCTCCCAAGAATGAATTGTCGATAGGTTGCTGCATTCTGGACTCCTCGGCAATACTTAGTTCTTCCTTGGCTTTGAAAGCAAAAGCTATCTCTTTGAATGCCAATGGCTATTCAACTCCTTTAAATTTGATGGTCTCACGGTCGTCATCAGGTTCCTGCTAAAGTGTCATCGGGTTCAATGCCACGTGGCATCTGGGCACTAGTCGGGCACTTCTCCACGTCAGTCGGGCACCTCCTTATTTCTTCACGGGCATCTTATTTTGCTATTTCCCTTCGGCACCTTCGAAATGTCCCTTTTGTTTTGTTTGTTGCATTGCCCTTTGCTTTGATTAGAAGCGCGCTAGAATCATTGAAATGCTGAAGTGTCTGCCCTCCAAAGGGTCCTTTGACTTTTGACTGCCCTTTGGCTTGGGGCATACCTTTGAACCAGGCCATTGAACCAAAAAGGTTCAATGGTTCAAAGGTTCAACCAAGCGCGCCAAATTCCTGAGGCCAAGCGCGACGCTTTGAACCAAGCTGCTGAACTAAACTCATTGAACCAAGCCCGTTGAACCAAGTCCGTTGAACCAAAAATTTGGTTCAACGATTCAACGGTATGAAAGTTCAACATGTTTACAATGAAATGCTTGAACCGAGCAGTGAACCCTTTGCACCAAGAAACAGAGAATGTTGAACCCGAACAACCTGCAATATAACTGGCATGAATAGCAAGGGAGGAAGGGGACTAAAATTTTACCTACAGGCAAAATTGGGTCAACACTTACCATGTAGATCTCCCCTGATCTTGCACAACCTGTAGATCAACCTGGTCTTGCACACCTACAAACCTAGATCTTACAATCGGAAGGATCTCTTCCTTGTCCTTGATTACAATACAGCCCCATGGGTCTCTTAAATAAATCTCATGCAAACAATAATTAGACTTTCCAATTACAATAATTAGAAACGCAGCTCAAGACTAAAATTAGTCTTTACATGCAAACTAATTGTTCAACAAACTAACTGTTCGTGTAACTAACAGTTTTGGAATGCATAGGCGACCAACGTCGGTCCCTGTCTGTCTGGAGATGACCGACGTAGACTGATTCTTGACCGATGTCGGCAGCTTTGTAACTGGATATGATTGACGTCAGTTGATTATGCCGACGTCGGTTGCTTTAGCACTCAACAACCTCCTCCAATTTGCATAACAGTGAAGCTTTTAGCTCCACAACCTAACAGATATTTCTATTACCATCATATTTATTGTGTTATACAATTATTAACTAATAATTTTATATTGCATATTTTTTCATTGCAATATATACATACAATGTCGAAACCTTCATATTCATCTTCATTACCCAAGTTATCTATGACTAAATCTAATGGTTTTATGTATTATGTGTATTCGGTTAATACTTCCCCATCGTTGTTACAACCATATTTCTTTATGCACCAAGTTCAACACCAAATAAACTTGAACTTATCAAGTTAAACTTAATGTGTTGATTCAATAATTCATGGAGGTGTTCCTCATGACTATAAACTTAAGTCTATAAATTCTCCAAAAGATTCATCAAGTATCTCATTTATATTATGACATAGATAATATATTTTATTACCAATTAAATCACACACACACATTATGATAAATTGAATTCCTTTAGATCTTTTATAAGAAACCAATAACAACTCATTGAGAATAATAATGAGTAATTTCCTAGTTGTGTTGGTTTAATTATTTTTATTTGTAAGTATCAATTAATTGTCATTTATTAAATTCAAATGAATAAAAATATATATTTATTTTAAAATTTTGACTATAATATAAGTTTGATCTTAAAATTTGGTAATGATATTATATTTTTTATTATTTTGATAATAATTAATAATCAAACAAAAAGTATTGAATTCTAAATAGACACCATTTTAATTGTGATTTTTATATAATTTTATAAACATAATTAAATTTAAACTAGTATCAATATTAATATAATAGACCATAAACAATGAATAATGAAATAAAAAAATGGATAGAAATGAGAATCAATTGTTACTCAAATTATATTTTAAAGAAAATATTGTTTTGTCATCTATCTCCACATCAAAATATTGTCATCAAATTGTGCATCCTATGATATTTTATGAAGCTCATACAATTTCATTCAACATGGAATCATCTCTCAAGTTTGTGGGAACTTGTAAGAGAGATGAATCTCTAGGATTGAAAGGGATAGCTCCCTAGATTCATCTGTAAGTGCTTATCACATAATCTAATACTTGTTTATGGGAAAAGGGTTAGGAGTTTACATGAAAAGGAAACTAAACTAAAGAGGTGATACACCAAGATATATCTCACAGACTATCACGCCCCTACTAAGCAACAAAGTTTTCCAAGACTAATTCTAGGCATTGAAGGATCCTAACATAGTGTTTCAATGTGAAGGTAGGCATAAATAGGATAATCAACAAGATAACTGATCTAGGTGAAGATTTCACACCATAGAGACAATTTCATACTTGAAGAGGAGCTTATTACATTCATAAACTTCACATGACCCATTGAAATTAGAACTCTTGCTTAAACATGAAGGATAAAGAGGAGTAAGGATGACACCATCACTTAGCTCCACTATACATCACTCACATACTTAGACAAATTATTATTTAACTCATAATTAGACTTTTATTCAATTTTTTAAAGATAAAAATTCAATGTCATACTAGTAAGGCCTCGCCATACTAGTTGTAGTCTCCTCTACAATAGCCAAGATGGCTCATATTTATAGAGTTTGGAAGAAGAGAGAGAGAAGAGAAGTTGAAGAGGCACAAGGACAAGTGTCCAAATGTGAGGATCAGTTAAAATCATAGGAATGAGTTTGAAAATAATTTATGAAACTGAATTTTCACATCATTCTTTCCCAAATTAGCCTTTTCTCTAAGTGTGGCATAGCAATCTTCTCAATCATTCTCTCTTATGAAATTGCCTTCATGATGGGATTTCAAGAGCACTTCAAAGCAGGTTAGTGACAAGTGTTGCATGTAAATGAGGTGGATGAGAGATAAATTAACTTATATGGACATGTGTCCATCCCAAACTGAGCACCTTCCTTGATGTGGTGTTGAAACTCTTCCACAAGCATTTTAGAGTGTTGAAACTCCTTGACAAGTGGCAAAAGGAAAGATTTTGATTATGAGGTATCTTGGATAGTTAAATTAATATCCCAAGGAAAATTTGAAATATTATTGAATAATCTCAATTAGTTACATCACCTGCAATCATTAATTCCTCTCTTAGGTGTCACAAGGCCTCCTTGTCTCATTAGGCCTAATTTGACCAAAATAGCTAAAATTTGGATTTATCTCAATTGATGAAATTTTTATTCATTTAAGGATTCTTATTATCATATTGGACTATAAAAAATACATTTGGAACCATTAATCTCTCACCAAGACCCCATTTTTCCTATAGAGCCTTCAATAGGCCTATTCCTCCTGTAGCCCTATTTTTACACAAGTCTCCTTGTGTAGGAGAATGTACAGACTTACAGGACTAAGTGAGACCATTTTTGAGTACCCTTTTACCTCATTTTACTTTTTCCTAGGTTTCATGGTTCAACACCCAAGGCAAGTATGTTTGTTGATCAATTAGTCCTCCCAATTAGGCCTAATTAGGCCTCTTTAGCCTAGAAGACCAAAAATACTCAAAAATGGCTCCATCACATGTGAAGATCCTAAAAATGTTTTATTAAATTTCAAATGAATCATACCATGATACATATTAAATTTTATCCTCCGGTTCATTTTGGAAGTATGAAAACTCTGAAATGGCCAAAAGACTAGTCTAGGCCTTTTTGCATGCTAGATAAGGAAAATGGATGTTGGGTGAGTACTGAGCTTCAAATTGATTTTTAAATGATATATTAAGGTCTATAAAATCTTATTCAATAAAAATACACCTTAAAAAAAAACCCATTTACCTTGAAAGCAACTTCTAATTCACCTTTTCTTCATTTCTCCATTAGTAACAAGCTTCATGGTGACTACAACCTTTATGGTATGGAGTACCCTGTTTGCATTCATACTTTATATCAAGGTTTATTAGGTTTTTTTTAGGTGTTTCCCATAGTATCCAACCATCATCCAAGGTCTACTTGCCTATTGGTTACCGATTTCACCATTTTCCCCAAAATTGTCACCTTTATGCATGCTAAAATGACCCCTGCTCTAAGACAAAATAGAGAGGGTTTGCACTATTGGAAGTGGAAAATTTATCATTGAATAACATTCATTATGTATTTATTTCATTTTTTACCAATTTTATAAAGTTAATCATAAGCTAACTGTGAGCAGACTTGGTAGTGGACAAGGAGATTTAGGCAATTAGCTTAGAAGAATCATAACTTAATTTGATATCTCACAATGTAATTTGAAAAAATAACATCTTCAAACAAAATTCCAATTATATCAATCACCTTCACGATCCTCCTCCATGTTGAGGAAACTCAAGTTCTACATATATGGTTGCCAACTTAAAAAATAAGCATAATTTGGAATCCTCCTTCAAGGGCATGAAGAGAGGAGTTGGAAGTTGGAAAAACCATGGAGAGGACCTTATTAACACCTAAAAACACCTCATAAAACTCACACATATCTTTGGATTATTTAAAATAAGAAACAAATACAAAAATACACCCCTTTTGAATGCAATTTTATAAAAAATTGCCTAAAGTGTAAATGATTGTTCATAAAGGAGGAAGCACCAAATTACAAATTCTTATAATGAAAATGAAGTGCACTTAGATTAAAATATACCCCTAGAATCACTATTTCCAATTCTACCTATAGCTTCCATAGTGAGTGCTTGAACTTTCCCTTCCTTGGCTTGCTAATGGAAAATGAAGGAAAAAAATTTGGAAATGGATATTCTATGTAATTTGATACAAAAAAAAAGTTAAGATGACCTATGGAGAGGTGAAGAGACACTCCACCACATTTTCACTTGATGGTGGACTTGAGAAGTCTGTACAAGTGCCCAAAGGGGCTTTTTGAGGAAAAACTACCATTTCATGATCATAACAGACTTGTAACTACCACCTGACATGATTCTAACATCATTTGACCTTATCCACATTCTCATCCACTTTGGTGACAAATATTTTAATTTTAAAGTCATTAAAATTAATTTAATCAAGCTAAAAGGTGATCGAATGGCCTTTTTAGCACCTAAAACCTAGCAAGTGGTCAATTTATGACTTGTAAACACATTGAAACCTATCAAAGACCATTTTAAGACATTTTTGAAATAAATTGATCCTTTGACTAAGTTTGATCATAGTTGGCTAACATTGATTTTTATTGATTGAGCCAGTACAAGGAGGATGGGTTTCAACAAGTACTAGGGAAAGAGTAAGTGAGACATGTAGTACAATAGATGACCCCATAAGACACATAAAAATCTATCTAAAAGTTTAAAATATTAGGGGTTGACCCAAATTTGACTTGGGGTCAAATTTGGTCAACATTTTTGGTGATTCCCAGGGGTGGCATGCCTAGTATGCCTAAGACCAGTTGCCTAACCCTTCCATTTGGCATGGAGTCACACATATGGACACTCTAATTGACTTGATCAGACCTTTGGCTCAAGGAAAACAAGTTGGTTGACACATACACACAAAACACACACAAACAAAAGAAATGAAACACACTTGTGCTCTAAAGCACTTAGAAAACACTGCAACAAACCACTCTAAAGTACATGAACTAAATAGATAGAAATAGTTCTCCTAGATCAAAAGGAAAGCTTTTCATACCATCTCCTTGAACTAGACTATAAGAGTGTGCAAGCTACCACTTAGGTATTATCATAGTTTTTTCAACACCTTTCTCACTTCCCATGGTGCTTGCATTGACTTCATTTGGTTTTACAACCAAGAACATGTATTCAATAGAAACATACTCCTCTTGATTGATCTGAATGGCAACCATAGTCCTTGGTTCAAGTGGTTTCCCATTGATTATAGACTAATTTTGATCTTCACATTCAACCTCAACATCAAGTGGATTCTCATCATCAAGGTTGTATTCATTTTGAAAAGGAAATTCTCCATCAAATTTTGGTGTTTTTAGTCTCTAAATGCATGGGAGAGGTTCTTCAAAACTTACCACCTCTCTTGGTACCTTATGTTCTCCATCCATCTTATGCATTTGATATTCTTGAGATGAATCATGATTACCTTGCTCTTCTTGTAGATGTGATTCATGATTTTCAATAGGTTTAGCTACAACATTTTCAAAACTTTTCTCAAGCTCTTCATGAAGTGGAAATGTATTATCCAACCTCAAGAAAAATTTATCAAGGTCATCCCAAAATACCAACTCTTCATGGTCAATATAAAGAGCTTGAAGTTCATCAAAATTATTACCAGCTTCTTATGGAACATCATGTTGGCTAGTGGGCACCTCTTCTTCATCTTGTGTTTGAAGTATATCATCATCATCTTCCATGAAGCAAGGCAATTCATCAATCCATTCGAGGTCTATTTCTTCTTGTTTTTCCATTAAAGGGCCTTCTTCTCCCAAAACCTTTGTCATCTTCTCCATGGCATCAGCTCCTTCTTCAGTGTGATTAAGGAACTTATCTATGATGGCATCGTCCTCCAACTCTTGAGGAGTCTTAGGAACAATCAACAGATCTTCAGTTTGTGAAGGCAATAGAGAAGAGGTAATGAATGGAAAAATTTATGTGTTTTTTCAACCTTGTTCACATAGTTTTCTTCCCTTTCAAAGTTCAAAAGAATAGTACATTGGCTTCTACTCTCTCTATGAGTATCCCTTTTCATGAGATTTTACTCTTCTGATGTGAGACACGGATTAGATTTTTCTTGTGCCACAAAGGCTTGACAACTTTCTTCACCATCATACACAAAATGACCTTGAGATTGTTCCCAATGATCTAAATTTTCTTCTCCTTGACCCAGGTTAGTAGGGACTAGAAAAATAGCCTTTATGGATGGAATGGAATTAGGATTATAGCTATTAGGCTGCCTATGGAAAACTTGATGACCTTGGTGATTGTATTAGGGATTGGGTGGAGCACTTACTTGCAATTGAGCTTGTTTGAGCTAAACTTGTAATTACTTGATCATTTCATCTTTGTCTATAATAGTATCCACCTTCTTAGGAGAGATTATAGACTTGACTTTGGCATTGGGAACTTTATCTACACTTGGGGTTTCAAAAGAACTATGAGATAACAAAGGCATAGCAACTCTTGGGGATAATTTCCTAGCTAGTATCAAACTAATCTCAGATTTAATAGCTATCTCATATGCATCAGGTAGAGTAAATCCTCCCATTGATTGCAACATTACTGCCACATTAGTGCCAATGGCCTTGAGATAAGTGGGGATCACAAAGCTTGAAGGGGGTCTCATGATAGGTGGAAACCTATGCCATGTTCTTTGAAATATTTCATTTAAATCTCCCATGGATTCATTAGGACCCCTCTTTATCACATTCAGCTTATGGATTAGTGAAATGTGAACACTTTTATTCTCAAACTTATTCACCATCTCTCCAAAGCCATCCAAATTAGTAATGCAACCACCTCCCAATGTCTTATACCAATCAAGTGCTTTACCCTTTAGAGACATGACAAGTAGTCAAATGGATATGTTGACTTGAATGATATTGTGGAAATTGTAAAAATTTGAGATGTCCCTAATGTGCTCAGATGGGGTAATAGGACCTTCTCCATTGAAGCTAGGGAGACTTTTGGTAGCATTAGGAAGAATAGGATCATATGAAAGAAGATTGATTGGATTTTGGGTATTGAAGGTTGGGAAAGGATGTAGCCTAGCCATCTATTCTTCTTCCTCCTAACCATGAAATATAATGTGTAAAACTTGATTTACAAAAATATATTCTCACCTTTTGGATTCACCAAATGCTATATTAGAAACACTTCTGCAACCTTGGGCTTGTCAAGACCAGCATTCACCTTAACATGGAAATAATTACAACTAGTTCTCCCACTAGGAGTGCTAGAATTGTTGTCATCAAATTGTGCACCCTAGGATATTCTATGAAGCTCCTATAATTTGATGCAACATGGAATCATCTCTCAATTTTGTGAGAACTTGTAAGAGAGATGAATCTCTAGGATTGAAAGGGCTAGCTCCCTAGATTCATATTTAAGTTCTTATCACCTAATCTAAAGCTTTTTTATGGGAAAAGGGTTAGGAGTTTGCATGAAAAGGAAACTAAACTAAAGAGGTGATACACCAAGACATATCCCATAGACTATCACACCCTTACTAAGCAACAAAGCTTTCCAAGACCAATTCTAGGCATTAAAGGATCCTAACATAGTGTTTCAATGTGAAGGTAGGCATACATAGGATAATCAAAAAGATAATTGATCTACGGGAAGATTGAACACCATAGAGAAAATTTCATACTTGAATAGGATCCTAGTATATTCATACACTTCACATGACCTGTTAAAATCAAACTCTTTCTTAAACATGAAGGATAAAGAGGAGTAAGGATGACACCATCACTTAGCTCCACTATACATCACTCACACACTTATAAAAATTGATCTTTAACTCATAATAATACTTTTATTAAATTTTTGAAATAAAAAATGTAATGTCATACTAGTAGGGCCTCGCCATACTAGTTGTGGTCTCCTTTATAATAGCCAAGATGGCTCATATTTATAGAGTTTAGAAGAAGAGAGAGAGAGAAGAGAAGTTGAAGAGGCAAAAGGAAAAGTGTCCAAATGTGAGGAATAATTAAAATAATAGGAATGAGGTGGAAAAGGCTTTATGAAATTTATTTTCACATCATTCTTTACCAAATTAGTCTTTCCTCCAAGTGTGGTGTAGCAATCTTCTCAATCATTTTATCTTGTGAAACTGCCTTCATGATGGGATTTCAAGAGCACTTAAAAGTAGGTTAGTGAAAATTTTTGCATGTAAATGAGGTAGAGGAGAGATAAATTAACTTATATGGACATGTTTACATCCCAAACTAAGCGTCTTCCTTGATGTGGCATTGAAACTCTTCCACAAGCATCTTTGAGTGTTGAAACTCCTTCTTGACAAGTGGCAAAAGGAAAGAGTTTGATCATGAGGTCTCTTGGATAGTTAAATTTGAATCCAAAGGACACTTGGAAATCATATTGAGGAATAAAAATCAGTTACATCACCTGAAATCATCAATTCCTCTCTTAGGTGTCACAAGGCCTCCTTGTCTCATTAGGCCTAATTTGACCAAAATAGCTAAAATTCAGATTTATCTCAATTGGTGAAATTTTTCTTCATGGAAGGCATATTTTTATCATATTTGATTATAAAAAATCCATTTTTAACCATTAATCTCTCACCAAGACCCCATTTTGCCTATAGAGCCTTCACTAGGCCTATTCCTCTTGTAGCCCTATTTTTACACAAGTCTCCTTGTGTAGGAGAATGTACAAAATTATATCACTAATTGAGATTTTTTAGTAAAATTTTCCATAATTGTGATTTTTAACAAGTTTAATAGTTCAAAATCCAAGGCAAGTGTGTTTATTGATCAATTAGTCCTCCTAGTTAGGCATAATTAGGCCTCTTTAGCCTAGAAGACCAAAAATGCTAAAAAATGGCTCCTACACATCTGAAAGCTCCTGGAAATTTTTAATTCACTTTCACATGAACCATACCATTATACATATCAAATTTTATCCTCTTGTTCATTGTGGAAGTATGAAAACTCTAAAATGGCCAAAAGACTAGTCCAGGCCTTTTTGTATGCTTGATAAGGAAAATGGATGTTGGGTGAGTACCGAGCTTCAAATTGATTTTAAAATGATATATGAAGATATGGAACATATTTTTAAATAAAAATACACCTCAAAAAAACCAATTTACCTTTCAAGCAACTTCCAATTCACCTTTTCTTCATTTTTCCATTAGCAACAAGCTTCATGGTGACTGCAACCTTTGTGGTATGGAGTACCTTGTTTTCCTTAAAATTTTATAGAAAGGTTTATTAGGTTTTTTTAGGTGTGTCCAAAATCATCCAACCATCATAAAAGGTTTACTTGCCTATTGGTTACCAATTTCACCATTTTCCCCAAAATTGTCACCTTCATGCATGCTAAAACAACCCCTACTCTGAGACAAAATAGAGAGGGTTTTCACTATTGAAATTGACAAATTGATCATTAGATAATATTATTTATTTATTTATGGAATTCTATGCCATTTTTTTGAAGTTAACCATAAGCTGACTGTGAGTAGACTTGGTAGTGGACAAGGAGATTTAGGCAATCAACTTAGAAGAATCATAATTTGATTTGATCTATCACAATTGAATTTTACAAAAAATCATATTAAAACAAGATTAAAATCATATAAATCACCTTAAATATCCTCCTCCATGTTGATAAAACTTAATTTATGCATATATGGCTGCCAACTTGGAAAACAAGCACAATTTGAAATCCTCCTTCAAGGGCATGAAGAGAGAAAGAGTTTGAAGTTGGAAAAACCATTAATAGGACCTTATTCACACTTGAAAACACCTCATCAAACTCACATAGCTTCTCATATTCCTAAAAACAATAAATAGATGTAAACATACACCCCTTTTGAATGCAATTCCATAAAAAGCTACCTAGAGTGTAAATAATTGTTCATAAATGAGGAAGAACCAAATTGTAAATTCTTATTATGAAAATTAAGTGAACTCAGATCAAAATCCACCCCCAGAATAAATATTTCCAATTCCACTTGTAGCTTCCATAGTGAGTGCTTGAACTTGCCCTTCCTTGGCTTGCCAATGGAAAATAAAGGAAAATAATTTGGAAATGGATAGTTTATGAAATTTTCTACAAGAAAAAAGTTAAGTTGACTTGTAAAGAGGTGAAGAGACACTCCACCATGTTTTCACTTGATGGTGGACTTGAGAAGTTCATACAAGTACCAAAAGGGACCTATTTTTTAGGAAAAACTACCATTTCATGATCATAAAAAACTTGCAACTACCACCTGACATTATTCTAACATCATTTGACCTCTTCCACATTCTCATCCACCTTGATGACAAATATTTTAATTTGAAAGTCATTTAATCAAGCTAAAAGGTGACCAAATGGCCTTTTTAGCACCTAAAACCTAGCAAGTGGTCAATTTATGACTTGTAAACACATTGAAACCTATCAAATACCATTTTAGGATATTTATAAAATAAATTGAGCCTTTGACTAAGTTTTACCATAGTTTCCCAACATCCACTTTTGTTGACTGAGCTAGTATAAGGAGGATGGGTTTCAGCAAGGAATAGGGAAAGAGTAAGTGAGACATGTAGGATAATAGATGACCCCATAGGACACATAAAACTATATATAAAAGTTTAAAATAGTAGGGGTTGACCCAAATTTGACTTTGGGTCAAATTTGGTCAACACAAACATTTCTTTTATAGAATTGGTTCTATTGATTTGCATCAACCCATGTGATGTATTTTCAATGGATTTCTTATCATTATTTTTTATTCATCTTGAAATAAAAAAATTCCATTGATTGTTGTAACATTTCACATTTGGGTTTAATTAGATCCTTTCATGATAACTACATAGATGAATATTTCATATTGTATAATAAAAGAAAATAGAAACTATTATAAAATATAAAACTTATTGTTTTAGTGTTCCATAAAATCTCATTGTCATTTATCAAAAATATTAAAATATACAACATTTAAATATTATAATATATATTAAATGATAGATAATTTTTCCAAATTTTAAATACACAAAAGTAATTAACAATGAAAACTTGAAATAGTATAGTCTATTTCAAAGGCTAAGAAAAAATTGTTATATAGTTATTTATACCAAGTATTCTCTATCATTTTTCCAATTGTTAAAACAAATAATTTCTCAACCAGACATCCTCTTTGAATATTTTGGACTCTTATGCAACTATCCAATTATTAGCATCACCATCTATACTCTTTTGGATAGAAATACCTTGATATTTTTTATAAACCCCATTAGTATTTTTAACGTATAAGTTATTTTGAATGTTCTTTGGATCTTCTTTTTTTGCCAATATTAACATAATCATCTTAAGACTATTCAAAAAAAAAATTATTGATTTATCTAGACCCTTATTCAACTCTTCAAATTGATCTATCTGTTAGTTATTGCCTTGTAGACCATATGCCTACGTGAAACATAAAAATACATTTATGAATAAATCCTACTACTTCAAGATTTTTATAGATCAAATGATCCTTATATATTGGTATAAATTTACAAATAATAACTCTATTCATGTCTAAGATTAAAAATCCTAAGATTTCCTTTATTTTTACATTAAAAAATATATTTATATTATAATAAATTTAATACCATATTTACAAATTCATATATCTCATCAAAATATTATAAATGAAAATATAGTATACCTCTTAGAATTTTTTTATTTGATGGGTGTGGAAATTCTAAATGAGTTTTATTTATATCATCATTGATCTCCACTTCCACAATATGTGTCTTTGAATTTTGAAATTTTCACAAATTTCATCATCCTCTTCAATTATAAGATGAACTCAATCTATACTTGATATTCAAGATGAATCACTTCAACACGTAGTGAAAATGGACTTAGAGTATAACCAACTTGCTTCTCATTAGCTTAAGTATAAATCAAGGTACAATTTTGGTATGGCTTTGCCATACTAAGAGTTGGAATCCCTTTGAATATCCAAATGGCTCATACTTATAGAACTTAGAAGATGAAATAGAAAGGAGAAGTTGAAGAGGCATAATGATAAGAGTCCAAAGGTGAGGATTAGTTAAAATACATGTGGATGAGGTGTAATAAGAGTCATGAAATTGAATTTCACTTGGTCATATCCCAAATTAGCCTCCTCTTCCAAGTGTGGCATAACAATCCTATCAATCATTCATCCTTTTGAAAACTACCTTCATCATGGCTTTCTTGAGCACTCCAAAGCAAGTGGTGTACAAATGTCTCATGTGTGAGGAGAAGAGGGAGTTAAAAAGATGATTATGCCTGCATTAAGATTTTTCTTCATCATGACATTCTCTTACACAAGCTCATCCTCACCTTGCAACTATGATCACTCTCCAATAGGATTTTTTTGACACTTGGCACTAGAATCTTTATATCTTCCTTAATGATCTATACCATGGGTCTTAGGACACATGTTAGGACACCTTATATACTCAACTCCATCCAAAACACCTTAAAAGACCTCCAACTTTGAGTTACCATTCTTTCCACTATGTGATCACTCTTCTCATTCTAGACTGGCTAAAGTGAGAAGCCTAATAGAGACACTTAGGATAATTTATGATCTTTTTAAATGACATGGGTAGTTGATTCAAATCCTAATATATCCTCCCAAGTGATTAACATCCTTTGATCATCTTCAAAACCTGCAAGACACAATAAATTGTCAAATAATTTGGTCCCCTACTCCATTAGTATGGATTCCATAGAATCTAATACCATGGATATGATCATAATGGAGTTGGAAATAACTTATCTTCAGCACTCATGGTCAAATTCATCCATATAAATGCACTTTTAGGCTCATTTTCACCATCAGGTCCTAAAATAGGGTTTATATTGATGGAGTCCATAGTTTTGATGTAGGAGTATATAGTTGGACTGATGAAATCCATATCTTTTTTGATGGCTTAAAAATCTCTAAAATACCCTTGCAAGCATGAACTAGTCAAGTGGAAAGCATGGATAAGGTCAAAAATGTACATGACCCTCAATTTGGCTTCTAGGCTTAAAGGTTTCCTTCATGCATGACTATAACCCTTCTTGGTTAGAGCATTTTGTTTGATTTAAAATCTAATAGTAAGGTGTTTTATCTTATTTTATATTTCATCTATCTTCTCCAATCATCACTTGGTCTTATCTGACCTCTGGTCCATCCATCTCACCACTTTTCCTTCAAACTGTCTCCTCATGCATGAGAAAATCACTCCTAATCTCAGATAAAATAGAGAGGGTCTAAACCATTAGTATTAATAGACCAATGATTAGATAATATTCTTGGAATCCTAAGTGTAATTTTTACAAATTTGAGCTTATAACTCTGCCAGTTACCCCTACAATTAGTATGCAACTCAAAACTAACTCCTGAAGGTGATTGCTTATAAGTTGAGGGTGGAATTGGCCTTTTTGACCTCATAAGTGGATAAATTTGATATATTTTCAATTTTTTCTCTATATCCTCATGTTATTTTAGGTTCCTATAATTATATTCAAGCCATGGATATTTTCACTTGGCCTTGAGGAGGCACTTGACCCTATAATTATCTTCATCCCACTTGCAGTTGTCTGTGTTCTTGACACTTTGAAGGTTGGTTGTAGGTTATTTTTGCATGTAAGAGTCATGTTAGTTCCTTTCAAGGAAATATTATATCTATAAAAGACTCATTTTACCTCTATAATCCATCCTTGTCTCCTAGTATTTCATTACCCTCACTCCTAAGATTAGGCCACTTGCTCATTGGACTAAGATGCTTCTTAGGACCCTACTTGACTATGACAGTCATGGTTCTACCCCTGTTGGTGTTTATTACTCATGAATTATTCCTTGAACCAATGTTTGAAGAAATTATTGATACCTCCCCCTAAATTTCATAGGAGTTTGGACTCATTAATTAACCTTAGGTGGCATTAGCATCATTAAGAATACTAACTTTGCCTCACTGCCTATCACAGTTTGTACAGGCCTATAGGTGGTGATTTAGGGATAAATGAGGTGTTTGTAAATGGAATGCCATCCTTGATACATAATTAAGAGACTTTGGATCTTTATATAGTCCTTAATCATTCTTTTGAGACTATGAACACAATCTAAACCATCTATATAAAAAGAGACCCTTTTCCAAGCTTGAAACTTCATTTTGGTTGTAGGTTATCATGGCCTTAAATGGACTTTTATGATGATGCTTAGAGGTTATCTTGAAGTTTTATAAACCATATAACACCTACCCATATCTATAATTACCTTTCAAGGGGATAAATTCCACTCAAAACATCAAGATGACAAGAGAACTCATTGTCTTACTTGCCTAGCCGTGAGTGTCAATTCCCAAGCTTGTGTATGGACAGGGAATAGGCTTAAGGGGGCATTACATCTATATATATATATATATATATATATATATATATATATATATATATATATATATATATATATATATATATATATATATATATATATATATATCCTCATGAAAAATTTGATTAAGAGTGTATTTTTAACCACTTGTAATTGTTTCCCCCTCTTTGGCATAGTCTAGAGCTATCACAATTGAAGGTAAGGCTCCTTTTTTATCATCACCCTATAGATTTCATTTTTAAAATTCAATGGTTTTTTGGTACTTTTGGAAATCTAGAATGCTACCTTATCCCTACCCTTTTCTTATAAAATTTGGCATAGACATTTTATGTGGATAGGAATAAAATATTAATACATAAGTATCCTTCAAAACCACCATGATTTCATTATATGAAAACCTCAAAAAAACTTTAGAGCTCTATTTTGTCCATTTAAGGATTGTGAACCCTGAACTCAATCTAATCATTCTTTGAATGGAAAAATTTACCTTGGCATAGCATCTAACCTTCATGACATGAAAACTATGATATTTTGGGTATGCTATAACCTCCAAATGGATTCCATCATGTTTTCACCATTGATAACTCTGTACAACTTCATAAAGCTCCTGTAGAAGCTGACTTTAAGTGGCAAGGCGGTGAACCAGAGAATAGATGGGCAATTTGGCTTTGAAGGAGTATGAATAATATCTCACAATGAAATTTAATGAAAATACCTTTCAAAAATTATTCCAAGATCATTAACATCACCATGAATCCTTTTCCATGTTACAAAACTTAGGTTACCCATATATGGATTCCAACTTTGAAAATAAGCAAAATTTTGAAATATCTTTCAAGGGAATTGAGAGAGAAGATATTGGATGATGAGAACACCATTGGAGAGGGCCTATTACCACCTTAAAACACTTTATAAAACTCACATAACTCCATGGATTCCTAAAAATAATAAATAGATGCATAATCATACCCCTCTTGAATGCAAGTTCATAAAAAGATGTTTAGAGTGTAAGTGATTGTTCATAAAGGAGGAGCCACCAATTTTATATTTCTTGTTATATATGTGAAGTTCACTCATATTAATATCCACCTGTAGAATCATTATTCCTAACTCCACCTGTACGGCCCATAGTGAGTGCTTGAACTTGCCCTTTCTTAGCTTGCCAATGGAAATAGAAGAGAAATGAGTTGAAGATGAATTTTTTCATGAAATATATGCAATAAAAATGTGTATATGACATTTGGGGAGGTTACTTGTCACATCACCATGTTTTTAGCTACAAGGGAACTTGAGAATTCCATACAAGTGTTAGAATGGCCTATTTTTTAGGGAAAACTACCATTTGAATAATGTAACTAATTTTAAAATTATTCATAAAATGATACTAAAATTATTTGACCTCTAAAATATTTAACCATATCTTTTTGACAAATTTATTTCTTGGAAAAATATGTACATGTCATTAATTGAGCTAAAAATGTGGCCAAATGACACTTTTTGCATATGAAACGAGGTGAAAGATAAATTAATGAATTAGAAACACATAAAAACATGTTAAAATCCATATTATAACATTTTCAACACAATTTTATACTTTGACCATATTTGACCAAATTTGACCAACTTTGACTTTGGTTGACTAGGCCATTTCAAGGGGGATGAGCTTAGACAAGGACTAGGGTAAGGATAATTAAGATTATTAGACCATTATGAGACCCCATAGGACATGAATTTTATAAAAAAAAATTAAAAATATTAGGGGTTGACCCAAAATGTTACTTGGGGTCAAATTTAGTCAACATTCTTGGTGATTCCTAGGGGTGGTATGCCAGCTATGCCTAAGACCAATTGCCTAATCCTTCCATTGGGCATGAAATCACACATATGGGAACTAAAATTGACTTTAATATAAATTTTACTCAATGAAAATAATATGGTTTACCCACACACACAAAATCAAAGACACACCAATAAAGGCAAGGAAACACCCAACTTATGCTTCAAGAGCACTTAGGGAACACAACAACAAACTGAAATAAAACCAAACTACACACTATCCTGAAAGAATATCTCCCTCCTAGATCAAAGGGAAATTCTGAAACTCTTCTTGCCTCATATAATGAAGGGATACATGATACATGTTGCCATTTGAACATTGTCATGGAATCCTTCATCTTTCTCATGGTGTTGGCCAATCTTCTTAGCATGGATTTCAATGCAGCTAAGACAACTTCAAAAAAATAACCTATAAATATGAATTCTTCTTGCACTTCAACTATCTCAACTTCTTCATAAGACTCCATAGTTTTTACATGATCCAATGGTGCCTCACCAAAGCATTTTTCTTGGCTCCCCATGATGTCTTGAGAATGGACAAGTGGTTTTTCAGCTGCAAGTTCTTTAAGCTCTTATAGAAACTCAATCTATTGCAGCCATTCTTCTTTATCATCTCTCACATCAAGGATCACCTCTTCCTCATGAACTTCTTCTTCAAACATCTCATCTTGATCCTTGGTCATATGGTCCACTCCAAGTCTATCCCCATCCTTCTTATGAGTAGCTATAACTTCATTCGAGTCTTCTTTCTCTTGGTTCAATAAGGGTGAATTATGTTTGATATCCCCAAGTGGAGTTCCAATGATAAATTATTCTTCATCATTACTTGTGTCATCCTCTTTCTTTGCTACAAATTAAATTTGTTCCTCCTTTGATGCTTCCCTTAAAAGAGTTTATTTTTCAAGAAGAGATGGGGTGGGAGGGTGGCAAATGGATGAATGAGCTAAAGAAAGAATGTAAGGTGTAGTGAGAGGCTCATGAATAGATATCGAATAAAGATAAAACTCTTAAAATTAATCTTAAATAAAAACAAGGCTTTTTTGGGTTAAGGTCGCATCACTTTCTTCCACAACCACCTCATTATTTTCATCATCTTCTTGAACTTCTCTTTTAACCTCTTTGTTTCCCCAAGACTTCACAGTTTGGTCCCAAGTTGGAATCTTGGAACTAGTAGGTTCTTTTCAAGATTGCATAAGTTCTTCTTCAAGGAGAGGAATGGTGGAAGAGAGATATATATGTCTATGGGTTGGGGATGGAGTGTGATGTTCACGGAAGGGCATGGAGATGGGTGAAACTTCTTGAATGGGCTCTTGAGGGAGAGGTAAGATAAGATGAGTAATAGGAAGGAGATATTCTTCATATAATATTTCATCATCCTCCTCATCTTCTTGAGGAACTTAATATCTTTTTGGAGTCTCTATTATATCTGCAACTTATTCCATAGCCTCTTGAGTTTCCCATCTCTCTAACCTATCAATCCACCATTGAAAATCCTCTCTTGACATGGACAATCCTTTTCTAATGACATATTGATTCTCTTCATCAACATACCCCCACATGTCCATTAAAAATCCAATTGAAACTCTTAACAAATCCACAATACCACCAAGAGTTTCATCATAACACTTATCTAGCACACTCATGCTTTTCCAATTCTAGAAACTTTGGCATAACTACCCACAAATTTTGAGAATGAGAGGTGTAGTAAGAATGGACAAAGTGATTGGGTTGTTTAATTTATTCAAGAAACGTTTTCAAAGCATCATATTTTCCTCCTAACTAATGGTGTTTCTTGACTCCTCATGACAAGGTTGAAGTGAATATGGGTCATATGGCTAGTCAATAATAGCATATTCATTTGGAAAGGGACTAGGTTGACCATAGGATTTCCATAACTCATAAGGAGGATGGTATTATCGATAGGACTATTAAAAAGGATAGAAAGGGTCATAAAAAGGTTGATAGGGAGGTGTATGGTAAGGATTCTCCTCATAGCCATCCATATTAACTTCATAAGTCACATGAAATGACAAGAATTGATCAAAATCTTTAGCAATAGATAATTAGGCTGCTTACAACCAAAAATTCATTTGGAGTCGCCATTGGTACTTGTTTGGATGCTTCCAAAAGTTGATAAGAGAGAAGACACACCAATAATCTTCCCACTATTTGGACCTTATCCCATCGGGCATGTCAGAACTATTGGCATCAAATTGTGCACCCTAGGACACTCTATGAAGCTCCAATGATTTGATGCAATGTTGAGTCATCTCTCAAGTTGTGGGTGAATTTGTATGAGAGATGAATCTCTAGATTATAAGGGATATCTCCCTAGATATGAATTTATGTGATTATGCTACTGAAACTGCCTATTATGAGTGAAAAGGGGAATAAAAATAAATAAATCAAATCTAAACTAGGAGGTGATACACCAAGATTTGCTTCCATTCATACACTTTTAATTTACATAATGAACTAAGACAACCAAACTAGCCTCAACACCATTAATGGAGCTCCCTAGCATTAGTGTTTCTCATTAAGGCAAACAACAACTCAACAAATGAAGGAAAGTAAAGGTCAGATGTGACACTACCAAGCTCATACACACTTCAAGAGTCTATTGTAGCACCATACACTTCATGAAACCTATTAAGAGAGAAGTCATTTGCAGCAACACATTCAAGGATTACATGAAAACAAGATGAACTCAATCTATACTTGACATTCAATATGGATCACTTCAACACATAGTACAAATTGACTTAGAGTATAACCAACTTACTTCTCATTATCTTAAGTACAAATCAAGGTACAATTTTGGTAGGGATTCTCCATACCAAGATTTGGAATCCCTTTCAATAGCCAAAATGGCTCATACTTATAGAACTTGGAAGATGAGAGAGAGATGAGAAGTTGAAGAGACATAAGGATAAGTGTCCAAAGGTAAGGATCAGTTGAAATACATGTGGATGAGGTGTAAGAAGAGTCATGAAACTGAATTGCACTTGATCATATCCCAAATTAGCCTCCTCTTCCAAGTGTGGTGTAGCAATCCTCTCAATCATTCATCATTTTGGACACTACCTTCATCATGGCTTTCTTGATCACTCCAAATAAAGTGGTGGACAAATGTCTCATGTGTGACGAGAAGAGGGAGTTATAAAGATGATTCTACCTACAATGGGAGTTTTCTTCATCATAACATTCTCTTACACAAGCTCATCCTCACCTTGCAACCATGATCACTCTCCAATAGGCATGTTTTGAAACTTAGCACTAGAATATTTGTATCTTCCTTAACTAATACATACCAAGGGTCTTAGTACACATGTTAGGACACCTCATATGCTTAGCTCCATTCAAAACACCTTAAAAGACCTCCAAATTTGAGTTACCACTCTTTCTACTATGTGATCACTCTTCTCATTCTGGATTGGCTGAAGTGAGAATCCTAGTAGAGACACTTAGGGAAATTTATTATCTTTGTAAATGACATGGGGAATTGATTCAAATCCCAATCTATCCTTCTAAGTGATTAGCATCCTTTGATCATCTTCAAGACCTGAAAGACATAATAAATTATCAAATAAATTGGTCCCATAGTCCATCCATATGGATTATATACAATCTAATCCCATGTATCTAATACTCATGGAGCTGGAAACAACTTATCTTCAGCACTCATGGTCAAATTCATCCATATAGATACACTTTTAGGCTCATTTTCACCATCGGGTCCTAAAACAGGGTTTATACTGATGGAGTCCATAGTTTTTCTATAGGATTTTTTAGTTAGACTGATGGAGTTTATAGATTTTTTTATGGATTAAAAATCTATGAAATATCCCTACAAGCATGAAATATTCAAGTGGAAAGCATGGATAAGGTCAAAAATTCACATGACCCTCAATTTGGCTTCTAGGCTTAAGGGTTTCCTTCATGCATGACTGTAACCCTTCTTGGTTAGAGCATCATGTTTTCTTTCAAATATAATATCAAGTTTTTTTATATTTTTTTAGGTTTCCTCCAGCATCTCCAATAAACACTTGGGCTTACCTTACCTCTGGTCTATCCATCTCACCACCTTTCCTTCAAATTGTCTCCTCATGCATGAGAAAATTGCCCCTTCTCTGAGACAAAATAGAGAGGGTCTACACCATTATTATTGATATAATAATTATTATATCATATTATTTGAATCTTAAGGGTAATTTTTACCAAATTTGAGGTTAAAAATCCTCCATTTACCCCTCTAAATAGCATGTAACTCAAAACTAACTTCTAAAGGTGATTGCATGTAAGTTAAGGGTGAAATTGGCCTTTTTGACCTCATAAGTGGAGAAATTTGATAGATTTGACTTTTTTTCTCTATCTCCTCATGTTATTTGAGGTTAATATAATTATATTAAATCTATATATATTCTAACTCGGCCTTTTGGAGGCACTTGACCCTCTAATTATCTTCATCCCACTTGTAGTTGTGTGTGTTCTTAACACTTTGAAGGTTGGTTGTAGGTTGATTTTCCATGTAGGAGTCATGTTAGTGCCTTTCAAGGACATATCATATCCATAAAACACTCATTTTCCATTTATAATCCATACTTTTCTCATATTATTTCATTACCCTCACTCCCAAGATTAGGCCACTTGCTCATTGGACTGAGACACTTCTTAGGACCCTACTTGACTGTGACAGTCATGGTTCTACCCTTGTTGGTGTTGATTTATCATGAATTAGGCATTGAACCAATGTTTTAATAACTTATTTATACCTCCCCCTTAATTCCATAGGAATTTTGACTCATCAATTAACCTTAGGTGGCATTAGCATAATTAAGAATACTAACTTCACCTCATTGCCTGTCTCAATCCGTATAGGCCTATAGGTGGTGATTTAGGGCTAAATGAGGTGTTTGTAAATGGAATTACATAATTGATACATAATTAATAGACTTTTAATATTTAAATAATCCTTAATCATCATTTTTAGACTATGAACACAATCTAAACCATCTATACAGAAAGAGACCCTTTTCCAAGCTTGAAACTCCATTTTGGCTATAGGTTATCATTGCTTCAAATGGACTTTGATGACAATGCTCAGAGGTTGTATTAGAGTTTGATAAACCATATAAAACCTACCCATATCTATACTTACCTATTAATGGGATAAATTCCATTCAAAACATCAAGATGACAAGAAAACTCATTGTCTTACTTGCCTAGTTGTGAGTGCCAATTCCCAGGCCTGTGTACGGATAAGGAATAGGCTTAGGGGGGCATTACATCCAAATATATCTTTCCTCGTGAAAAATTAGCTTGATATTGTATTTTTAACCACTTTTAATTATTTCCCCCTCTTTTTCATAGTCTAGAGCCATCACATTGAAGAGTAAGGCTTCTTTTTTATCATCACCCTGTAGATTTCATTGTTGAGATTTAGTGGTTTTTTGGTACTTTTGGAGCTTTAGAATTCTACCTCATCCCAACCATTTTATTCACAAATTTTGAATATAAATTATATGTGGATATGAATACATACATATCATTCAAAACCACCATGATCTCATTGTATGAAAACCTTAAAAACACTTAGGAGCTCTATTTTGTCCATTTAAGGACTGTGCGCCCTAAACTCAGTCTGATCATTCTTTAAAGGGAAAAATTTACCTTGGAATAGCATATAACCTTCATGACATGAACACTATTATATTTTGGGTATGATATAACCTATAAATGTAATTTATCATGTTTTCACCATTGACAACTCTGTACAACTTCATAAATCTCCTATAGAAGCTGACTATAAGTGGCAAGGTAATGAACCAGAGAATAGATGGGCAATTTGGATTTGAAGGAGTATGAATGATATATAAAAATTAAATTAAATTAAAACATCTTTCATGCATGATTCAAATATCATTAACATCACCATGAATCCTTTTTCACATTGCAAAACTCAGGTTACCCATATATGGTTGCCAACTTTGAAAATAAGCACTATTTTGAAATATCTTTCAAGGGAATTGAGAGAGAAGATATTGGATGATGATAAAACCATTGGAGATGGATTATTACCACCTAAAAACATTTAATCAAACTCACACAGTTCCATGGATTCTTGAAAATAAGAAACAAATGCACAATCATACCTCTCTTGAATGCAAGTTCATAAGAAGTTATTTAGAGTGTAAGTGATTGTTCATGAGAGAGGAGCCACAAATATAAGATTTATTTTTATGTATTTTAATTTCACTCATAGTATTATACATTTGTATAATCATTCTTCCTAACTCCACCTATACAACCTATAGTGAGTGCTTGAACTTGCCCTTCCTTAGCTTGCCAATGGAAAAAGAATAAAAATGAGTTATAGATGAATTTTTTTACGAAATATATGAAATCCAAATGTGGATATGAATTTTGGGGAGGTGAAGAGTCACATCACCATGTTTTTAGCTGCAAGGGAACTTGAGAAGTCCATACAAGTGTTAGAAATGGCCTATTTTTTAGGGAAAACTACCATTTGACTAATGAAACTTATTTTTAACTACTTCATGAAATGATCCTAACATTATTTTACCTCTCCCACATTTAACCACAGCTTTGTGACAAATTTATTTCTTGTAAAAATCCATACATGTCATTAATTCAGCTAAAAATGTGGCCAAATGACCCTTTTTTGCATATGAAACAAGGTGAAAGATAATGTAATGAATTGAAAATAACTTAAAACATTTTAAATTCCATATTAGAAAATTTTCAACACAATTTTATCCTTTGAACATCTTTGACCAAGGTTTACCAACTTTGACTTTGGTTGACTAGGCCATTTCAAGAGGGATGAGCTTAGACAAGGACTAGGGGAAGGATAAGTAAGATGTTTAGACCATTATGATACCCCATAGGACTTGAAACCTTATTAAAAATTTAAAAATAGTATGGTTTGACCCAAATTTTACTTGGGTTCAAATTTGGTGAACAGGTTATTTGGGCCCTCAATATCCCAACATGGATAAAAAAGATGTTAGTGATGTGGTTACTTTAGCCTATATAATATATTCTAGATCCTATCCTTAGATTACACACACACACACACACACACACACACACACACACACACACACACACACACACACACACACACATCCCCATGGATTCCCTGACCTCATATTTATATTAATATGGGGATTGGGGAAGGAGGTTTATTCATGTAATTTACAATGAACTCAACATTATAAATTCTTGATATTGAATAGAAATAAAATTTTTATTATATATATACACACATATGGCATGCTATAAATACTACCAGATCACCTTTATAGATATATGGGAGATGGGTCAAAGGTTAGTTCAATGGGACTAGTTGTAAACTAGTTCAATAAACTAGTGTGATTGTATTCCTTATGGTTCATGATGATTCATTCAATGCAAAATGTTCTTCTCAATTGAGGTTAGGTTCTGATTTCTTATTTTGAAGTGTTTAAGATCATATTTTTCATATCCTAAAATCATTGCATTTAATTTGATCAAAACCTCATTTATAAATTTTAATAAACAATTGACATGTTTGTTATATAATCCCAACTACAACATGTTTGCATAAAATAAAAATAAATTGGCATTTTGATTATAAATTTTAGGCCTTCCTCAATGTATAAATAAAAATACTACTTGTCAAAACTTTTGACTACAACATCTCTGAAAAAAAGGCTTTTGACAACTATTTAATCAACAGTTTCCTACATATAATGTGTGGGGACTTGCAACAATAATAAACAACAAATATATAACACCAACAAATCTTACATAAATAGGGTTGGTTCAAACTTGTTGCATTAGTTCAAAGGGTTTAATTTTGAATTTGTTTTTGGTCATTTATAATATCCCTAAAGATAATATGGACTCCTTGGGATTTCTTTTCTCCCTGATTAATATTGACACTTGGTTTTATAGTGATTGAAGAAAATGGCTGTTTAAAAATATGATGGAACATATTAAATTATGGAAATAACATCATAAAATATGCTTGTCACTAAAAAAAATAGCATAATAAATATGGTTTGGAAGGGAGATGCAATATGTAGTGAAAAAAAGTGCTTAGTAAATATTTTTTACAAAATGATTACTTGCATACAGTTGACAACAAAAAATATACAAACTAAGTGTTAGACAAAATTACCTACCATAGGTGAGTGATATTAAAAAATTGATATATAGGCTTGTTTAAATTTGTTTATATCCCTTGAAAGTGTTGGTCTAGTTCATATCTTTTCTTGTCATGGTAAAGAGTGGTTTTGTTCCTAGTGGTGATCAGGGTCTTCTAGGGTGGCCCTGTCAAAAAGTTAAGTCATAACACTTATTTGTCTAACCAATATCCATAACTTGACCCTTAATAAGGTTTTTAACAAATTTTAAGGTATATTTTAAAACTTTAAGGTAACTTCTCCTTATTTCATGCTTACTCTAGTTATGCAACATTGAAATTACACTTATACAGGCTTATAAAATTAGGTCCTAACATTAAAGGAGGTATTTTTCCAACATAGGCTGATAGTTTCAGTATCCTCAAGTGTATTAAATTTCAAATCATGTGTTGGAAGTGTTGGCAAACCTAAGAAAGGATAAAAACCTTTCATCTTCTCCATCGGGTTTCTTGAAATGCTAAGGAAGGCAGTTTTGATGAAAATAATTCATGAAGGAGGGAACATCTTAGAACCAGTGATGATAGGTTTTATATGGGGTCCATATTCCCTCTCAATCCATGGAATTTTTTTGTTATCAACATCCCTTGTGCTTTATGAACTATCATTAAGAAGTTACGGGCCTCTAAAACCCACGAAAAACATTGTAAGCTTAGTTTGTCTCATTTGAATGGAATTTGGAGCTAAATGAGGGTATAATAATGATTAGAAAACATTTTTGTGAGTTTAAGTTACCCTATAAATATCAAAATTTGTGATACCTTCCCAGTCTATATCTACTCATGCAAGAAATGTTGTGTTTTCATAAGATTTGTAGGTTTGGATATGTTTATTGATATGTGTGAGGTGTTTTATACATAAGTGAGGTTCAAAGCATTTGAAAATTAGGTATAAATATTCAAATAGGATAAAGATATCCTCAAAAATAACTCCAAGCCAAGACTCCTACACACGGAGTGAAATGCTCACACAGAGATCTATAAAATTGAGGAAGTTTTGTATTCATGCTCTTAAGTGAAAACCTCTTGTGATCAATGAGTTCAGTATAAGATAGCTATTGAGGGATGGTATTCAATATTACTAAAAGGTTTTAAAAATTTTAATTATCTCAAAATTGATCCCCAAACCCTTACTTGATCATACATGATCAGGATAGCATAAGAGAGAGAGACTGTCATGCTGCCTAAAGTATTGTCTTCAAATGCATTTTGTGGGATGAATGTAAAATTTAAGGGTAGTTAAAATAATCATAAACATTTTAAAGGAAACCTCATTTATTTCAATATACAAATAGGGTATTTTAAAATTTTCACTTATTCTTCTTTGTGTTAGGCAAACCATCCAGAATCATAATGCAAGAAGATAGAGTCTAGATGGATTGTGTTAAAACTTGAAGAAGAAGCACTTATTTAGCATTGAAAAATGTATGTATAGGATTTAAATTAGTGAAGAGTATCACTTTGAAGATGTTATAGGTTCAAATATCCTTGGAGAGTTGTAAATCCATCTCAAGAATGGCTTAAGAGCAATAGAGGGATGGAAAATGCAGACCTACAAGTTTGCACCCTAGAGATGGATGGAGTGAGTGTTTGAGAAGTCTAGGGTGGGAATTAGAACCCATGACATTTATGGATCCATGAATGATATCCCAAGAATTATTTTAATTTAATGTATGAATAATACCCCATCAAAAGAGGCAGTCTCAAAGCTTTGATAGGTGTTAGGCTTTGACACAGACCTACAAATTTGCCTTATAAAAGACATAAAAACATGCAATCCTACCATTGGTCTAGGTTTTTGATATGTATTTAAGGTAATAAGTACCATAGGTAAGTTTTTTATGGTGATTTTAATCCTATAAATATTGAGAGAATATAAAACATTGGAGGCTAGGGTTAAAATGTGAGGAAAAACTAAAACCCTGGACCTAAGTTTGTTAGGTTATAAGGATAAATGACGTTTAAGACCCATAATTAGATTAATTTTAGACTTTGGGAAGGAGTTTAAAGACATAAATGATCCTCTTTAAATAAAAGTAAAGCATCACAATGATTCCTTTTGCTAGAAAACTCATACTGGGTCCAAAATTGCATGTGTGTAAGCTTGAAGATCTTAATCTTTTACTTAGCCTATACAAGATAAGGTGCATGGTTGGGAATGGTGTCTATCTATATTAAAGGGTTATGTTTAATCCAACCTTGTGTCATTGGTATGTTTTTTAGAGTCCTGTACTCAATGAATAATGGTTAATAATATTAACACCTCCTAGGCTGCCTAATAAGGTTAGAAAGACCTGATGATTATTTTGGTTCTTAAAATGACTCAAAATGCATATAAATTGGCATAAAAAAATTTATGGCCCCTTAAGGTCTCTTATATACCTATTTTATCAATATTTTTACATGTGTGTAGTAAAATAATGAAGAGAATGACCTAATTCTGTAGGTTGTAGGCCTAAAATAGGGTATAAATACTCAATCATAGTCAAGTTGAAGTTGTGTAAGCAAGGTAAGGTCATATTAACACCATAATGGAGTTGATAAAGGGTTATAAAAAAAAATTCTCAGTCAAGGATGAATATCATAATGGTGTTTTTATCTAAAACCCTGTCTTGAAACACATACATACATACCTGTTAAAGAATGCAAACTCACTTCCAAGAGTTGAAGAAAATATGGAATGTTGGTATTAAAATTGGAGTTTGGATCAACAAGAGAGGAGTTAATAAGTCATGAGAAACCATATATCCATGAGGAGGATTCCATATTCATTGGATTAATCATGAAGAAAAAAAGAGGGAGATTTGTCCTCAATATGTAGTTTAGAAACCTAATGCACACCTACAGCTAAAAGGAGTTTTAGTATAAACATAAAAATAAAGATGTAAGGTTTGGATTGTGAATGAATTAGTGAGATGTGTAATATTTATGATAATCCTTAGAGAGTGTTGGTGATGTTCATATCTTTTTCAAGAATATAAAGGAAACCTACAACTTATCTCATAGTCCTAAAACATGCATAGAATTGTGAAAATTGGCAGTTTTAAGAGTATTAAAGATTTCTCAAGGGAAAAAAATGGTTATAAGGGAAGATTAATGTTTGGGAAGAAATAAAAAAGGTATTTTAATGATTTTAAATGCCATTAAAATTTTCCCATGAATTTTTCTTTGCTCTCGATCTCCTCAAGCTTGTGTGTAGGCCAAACTAAGGCTAGAAAACTTGTTTTTGGCATAACTCAAGTTTGACCCCTTAAAATGGCATAAATTTTTTCCAAATGATACTATTTAATGTAAATTACATTATTTAATGGTATATAGTACTATGTGCTTGTTTTAGGCCTAATTAGGAATGGTGGGTGTTGAGAAAGTGGGTATACCTTGGGAGTTGGGTCATTAAATATTAGGTGAATTTGGAAGGTGATAAGGGGTACTTAAATATTTATCTAGTTTTAAAATGATACCTATATATATTTCAAACCTTGGATATTTGTTTCAAAATAAGGATATAAGGAAAAGGCCTCAAAGAGATCAAAATACAAGAATTGTAAAAGAAAATGCAAAATGAAGGTGGAAAGATGATTGGATATGGGCCTTGAATAGATTTCCAATGCAATTCAAGTACTTAGACTCCAAGAATATGACTTGTCAATTTGTAATCAATCCCAATGGGAAATTTCAAGGAAGATGGATGAGTCATAGAGGACAATGATGATCTCCTATGTTAGCTTGATGAAGAAGAAGATCATTCCAAAATGACACACGTTGAGGAGAGTTTCATGACTATTATTTGGAATTTTAAAAAAAATTTAATTGCTTCTTCATGATGTGACACTTGTATGCCCATCTTATACCTATTATATGCCCATCTTCTCTCTCTTTCTCATTATCTTCTATATGTATGCTTGATTTTGGCATTGAAAAGGATCCTTCCACCGGGAGTTGGTGTATCCCTTCTCTTTTGTATGCCTATTGATTAATAAGATGACTAATTTTACCTCCTCATATGGTGGTATGTAGTGTATACCTTTAATGGTTGATATGATCAAGTATATATTAAGTTCATCTTGGTTGTTGTCTCATTATCTTTACCTTCATGCAATTTGACTCATTGTTGCAAGTTGTGAAGAGTGTCATCCAAGGTTTTAAGGAGTTATAAATGGAAAAATCTTCCCTTTTAGTCTCACTTGACCTTCCTCTTTGTAAATCATTGATGTGATAGGGTATATTTAAGATAAGTGTATGTTTCTTTTAGTGTTATAGGTCTTAGTGCACATGCAAATCAGTGGTAGAGGTCACAAAGTTTGGTGCATCACCTCCCTAGTTTAGTTTGATTTCAATTCCCTCTCCCTTTTACCTTGTAAGAAATAGGCTTAGTTTTTTTGTTATAGGTGAGATCATCAAGGGAGATAACCCAAATATATAGGTTATCTTCAGTTATAAGTTCACCCATAACCTTTGAAGATTCCCCATGCTATCACTTAAATGAGAAGGATTGAGCATCCTCCTCAAGGGTGAAACTTTTGATGATAACAGTTTTGACATGCTTGGTGGGACAAGAGAATTCATCCATTCAAGATTTATTGGTGATAATATTCAATGTACCATCCTTTAGAGGCATTAAAATAGGCATTAATGGTAACTCTAAGTTCATTCATCTAGTTTTAGCAACCCATGTATTCTTTCATGCAAATACTCTTTGTATTTTGTGTTTCTCATGAGATTTCATGGTTGAGTTTGGAGTGGATTTTTGTTTTACTCAATTTTATGAGTTATCTCAGCATCATGTTAATCCTTATCAACCCCATGTTGAGTCATATTAGTTATACATTGACCCCACTTACCTCCCATATGACTATAGTTATTTATATGGCCAGCCTTATTATTAAGAGTATTACCCTTCCTATTTTCCTCAATAACCTTACCAAGATTGTCAACCTTCATACCAATATAACCAAGCTTTCCATCAGTCCTATATGTCACCTCCCACCCCAATTTAACCTACTTGTAAATCTACCAATTCATCTAATTAGCCTTGTCAAAACCATGTTGCCCCTAGTCAACATATTTACATTTCTACTCAGTCTATCTCAAGCTTCAAACAAACTCTTTTAGGATATGAAAGGCATATGATATAGCTTGAAATACAAAATGATTATGGTCTAAGTGTCCCTATTCATCTCATTAAAAATATGAGAGACTCATTATATCTGGTTAAGGGTAAGTGGGCACCTATTGAGAGATAGAATCAACAAAGACTAACTAATGACATGATAGATATAGGTGGCCTAATTCAATCTATAAAGGATAAGTTAGTGGTCCATAAGAGGCAACAAGTTTAGTACCATCATCCTCATGTTCCTTATCATAATACACATCACCCCTATTTTTCTCCACCCATTCTTCCTTAAAATATCAAATCAATAGAGTTTCAAAGTCTCCCAAGTTCTTCTCCCATTACTCAAGTTGGAGTTGTCTATGAAGACCAAGATAAATTAGAATTAGAGTATTTGATTTCTACTTGGAGAGAAAAGAATGAGGAAGTCTTAGCATAAGACTCTCTTTCCCTTCCCCAAGAACTCCCCAAAAGTTCCTTTAAAGTTCCAAGTTAGAAGCAAGTGGTGGAATCATGGGATAAATAAAGTGGAAAAGGTTTAGATTGGGAAATAGAATCCAAAGATGAACCTTTGCCTATTCAAACCCCACCCCTTCCTCCTCAAGAACCTAAAACCTTCCCATCATGTAGGCCAATTAAATAAAGCATCCAAAAGAAGAAGGAAGTCCTTGTTGAGAAGGTTGAATACCAAAACATATCAATAGTTAAGGTATTGATTTCCGAATGGAAAGAGAAGAATTATAAGTTCATTGATATAAAAAACCTAAAGTTAGTTTATAAGTTTGACTAGCCCATCCTTGAAGAAGAACATGTTCTATGGGAGGCCAATGAATAAGGTCAAGTTGCAGATGTAAGTGAGCCTAAAGAAGGTTATGATTAAGGATAATTAAAGTGAATATGATGAAGTAATCATCATTGTAATATCTCTTGGTGAAGAGAGAAGAAAATTAGTCTTTGAAGATGAAGAGAAAGATGACCTTGATGGAGTAAAATTTGAACAAGTGATAGTAGACCTTGAAGGAGATGACCCTTCCCAATGTGAATTTTTTTTTATTAGGTTTTTGCAAAAAAAAAGCTCCTAAGAATTCATTGGAATATGCTAAAGATTATTTTGAGCCCCAAGAATATGAAAAAGAGGTACCAACTCTAATTTTTTCTCAAGTTTTGTTATGACTACCTATATATCATCTCTTATCAATCTATAAGAAAGTCTAAATGAGATAGAACAAAGTGAAGTTTAGTTGGAGGACTTGTTTGAATTTTTAGGAGTAGGTTACACTTTTAGAGGGAGGTTATGTTCTGATCTAGTTTGAGGAAGGTAACTTTGTCATGCAAACCAACAAGTAAGAAGAAGGCAACTCTCTAAGTTTATCATTTCAAGAAGCTATCTCTTTTGATTTTAACTTGTTTGATGTTTTCAAGATAGGATATCAACCTATTGATCAATTTGATGACATTTTTTCAATATTATAAGAAAGGACAAACCTCTATTGGTCTAAATCTCTTAAAGAGCAAGAAGCTTCACCTCTTAAACATAATTCTACAAGTATGTTGTAAGAAAGAGGTTAATCCATTTAGTTTGATCCACCAACTCTTGAGGATGCAAAGGTTTGTCTTGTGGTGAAATTTGATAAGGTCTATACCATTACAATAGCATGTCTTATAAGCTACTTAGCTCATTTCAAATCCAATAAGGAGGATCCATTACCTATAATGTTCATTTTAGAACATGAAGATGAGCATAAACATGTCCAAGATTAGCCTAAGCACACACTTCTAATTACTCATGATTCAAGAAAGGTGGAGGAAGTGTAAAAGGTTGATTTTGAATGAAAATAGGTTATCAAGACCATCATACAATTACCCCTCTTATATTCTCTCATGGCTGCCATCAAGCTTGCTAGTTGCATGAGCTTGCTAAAAAATGGTAGCTACTTTTCTCTACCGGTTAATGGTTTTGTTTAGGGATATCTCAATTTGTTAGATTATGTTGGTGTAGGGTATATTAGTTGTTATTGTCTTTTATTTCTTCTAAGTTCTTCGTATCATAATGTTTTGTCTTTTTATTTTATTGTGTATCTATTCTCCTAGTTTCTTAGTATTATGTGTTGTTAGAGGCACCATTAGTTATCTATTATTGTTTAAAGTAATTTTTAATCAAGTTCAAGGTCTAATTAGGTATGAGGTTGAATGATAGGTGACTCCATATCCCAATCAAAGCATAAGGCAACTGGTCTAGATGCATAACAAGCATGCAATCCCAGGAGGTCACCAAAGATTTTAGCCAAAATTGGCTACCATAGGTGAGTGATATTAAAAAATTGATATCTAGGCTTGTTTAACTTTGTTGATAGCCCTTGAAAGTGTTGATCTAGGTCATATCTTATCTTATCATGGTAAAGAGTGGATTTATTCTTAATGGTGATTAGGGTCTTCTAAGGTGGCCTAGTCAAAATGTTAAGTCATAACACTTAGTTGTCTAACCAATGTTCATAACTTGACCATTAATAATGTGTTTAACACATTTAAAGGTATGTTTGAAAACTTCAAGGTAAATTTTCCTTGTTTCATGCTTACTAAAGTTATGCAATGTTGAAATTACACTTATCAAGGCTTGCAAAAGTAGGTTTCGATGTGAAAGGAGGTAGTTTTTGATACATCTCTCCTCAGAGATAACCAGCTGCCACGTGTTATGACCGAGATCACCTCAATGTCCCTCAATGGCTGGCCATAGGGGTCTGGAAGAGGACCCAAATCATCTTGGGACTTTTGGTGTGATGGCTAGTCCTTTATTGGTATCAAATCTAGGTCTCAAGGTTGAGACTCATGGAAGCTGGTGGGCCTGATACATCTCTCCTCAGAGATAACCAGCTGCCACATGTTCTGATCAGGATCACCTCGATGTCCCTCGATGGCTAGCCATAGGGGTCTAGAAGAGGACCCACATCATCTTGGGACTTTTGGTGTGATGACCAATCCTCTATTGGTATCAGAGCTAGGTCTCAAGGTCAAGACCCACAGAAGCTAGTGGGCCTGATACATCTCTCCTTAGAGATAACTAGCTACCACATGTTCTGACCAAGATCACCTCGATGTCCCTCAGTGGCTGGCCATAGGGGTCTAGAAGAGGACCCAAATCATCCTAGGAATTTTGGTGTGATGGCTAGTCCTCTATTCGTATCAGATCTAGGTCTCGAGGTTGAGACCCACAGAAGCTAGTGAGCCTGATACATCTCTCTTCAGAGATAACCAACTGCCATGTGTTCTAACTGGGATCACCTTGATGTCCCTCAATGGCTGGTCATAGGGGTCTAGAAGAGGACCCAAATCATCCCAAGACTTTTGGTGTGATGACCATTACTCTATTAGTATCAGAGCTAGGTCTCGAGGTCAATACCTGTAGAAGATGGTGTTCCTGATACATCTCTCCTCAGAGATAACTAGCTGCCATGTGTTTTAATCAAGATCACCTTGATGTCCCTCAGTGGTTGGCCATAGGGGTCTAGAAGAGGACCCAAATCACCTGGCAATTAGTTATCTCTGAGGAGAGATGTATCAAGCCCACCAGCTTCCACGGGTCTCAACCTCGAGACCTAGTTCTGATACCAATAGAGGACTGGCCATCACACCAAAAGTCTTGGAATGATTTAGGTCCTCTTTCAAACCCCTATGGCCAGCCACTGAGGGACATTTAGGTGATCTCGGTCAGAACACATGGCAGCTAGTTATCTCTGAGTAGAGATGTATTAGGCCCACCATCTTCCATGGGTCTCAACCTTGAGACCTAGCTCTGATACCAATAGAGGACTGGCCATCACACCAAAAGTCCTGGGATGATTTGGGTCCTCTTTTGGACCCTTATGGCCAGCCCCTGAGGGACATCGAGGTGATCCTGATTAGAACACATGGTAGCTGGTTATCTCTGAGGAGAGATGTATCAGTTTTACAACATAATATGATGATGTTAGTATCCTTAGGTGTATTTAGGTGAAAATAATGTGTTGGAAGCATTGGCAAACACAAGAAAGGGCAAAAACCTATCATCTTCATTAGGTTTATTGATAATTTGAGGAAGGCAATTTTGATGAAGATCATTCATGGAGGGAGCATCTCAGGACTAGTGTTAATATTTGTTGGAGGGAGTACATATTCCCTCTCAATCCATGGCATTTATTTTCAATAATATCCTTTTTCTTTATGAACTATCATTAAGAAGTTAAGGGCATCTAAAACCCATGTAAGACCCTTCAAGCTTGATTTGTCTCATTTGAATGCACTTTAGAGACAAATGAGGGAATAAGAATGATTGGAAAAAAATTATGAATTCAAGGTACCCTATCAATATCAAAAAAGGTGATATCTTCCCAGGTCCAAATCTGCTCATGCAATATGTGTTGTGTTTTGCTAAGATTTTCAGGTTTGGATAGGTTTCTTAAAAAGTGTGAGGTATTTTTTGAATAATTGAGGTTGAAATCATGTGTAAATGAGGTATAAATCTTCAAATAGGTTAAATATTTCCTTCAAAACATATCCAATCCAAGAATCATACGCATGGAGTGAAATGCTCACACAATGATCTGTACGATTGAGGAAGTTTTGTATCCATGCTCTTAAGTGAAAACCTCTTGTGATTGATGAACTCAGTGAAAGATAAAAATTGAGGGATGGTATTAAATATGATTTTAAGGTGTTATCATTTTTATTTATCTCCAACTCAATGTCTAAATCCCTACTTGATTATACATGATCAGGACAACTTACAAGAGAGATTGTCATGATGCCTACAATACTATCTTCAAATGCATTTTATGGGATGAATTTAAAATTTAAGGGTAGTTTGAAGTTTAATAAATATTAAAAAGGAACCCTCATTTACTTAAGCTCCAATTATGGTCTTTTAAAATGTTTAATTATTATTTGTGTTAGGAAAACCATCCACAATTAGAATGCAAGAAGATAATGTCTAGATGGACTATGTTAAAACTTGAGAAAACCTTGAAGAAGAATAAGAACTTATTTAGAATATAAAAAGGTATGTATAGGATTGAAATAAATGAATATGATCACCAAGAATATTTTATAGTTTCAAATATCCTTGGAGAGTTGGAAATCCATCTCAAGAATGGCTTGAGAACAATGGAGGGCTGGAAAATGTAGACCTACAGGTTTGCACCCTAGAGATGGATGGAATGAGTGTTTTATAGGTATAGGTTGGGAATTATGACCCATGGAATATTATTTATCAATGAATTATATAAAAATAAGGATTGTACTTTAATGGAGGAATAATACCCCATCAACTCTCAAAGTTTTGATAGGTGTTGATTACACACAGACCTACATGTCTGCCTTATAAAAGACATGAAAAAATGCACTCATACCATCAGTATAGAGGTATGATAGTAATTTAAGGAATAAGGACCCTATAATTTATTTATGGTTATTTAAACGCTAGAAATATTTAGATAACATCAAACATTGGAGGCCAGGGTCAAAATGTGAGGAAAAACCTAAAACCCTAGGCTTGAGTTTATTAGGTTCTAAGGATTAATGATTTTCAATACCCATAATAAGACTAATTTTATACTTTGGGAATGATTTTAAAGACCTAAATGATCCTTTTTAAATCAATTTAAATCATCTTAATGATTCCTTTTACTAGAAAACTTAGACTAGGTCCAAAATTGTAGGTGTGCAAGCTCAAAGAGCTCAATCTTTTGCTTGGGAATGGTGTTTGGGGATGTTAAATGGGTATTTATACTTCAAACTTGTGTCATTAGGATTTTTTTTAGATTCATTTACTATATGAACAATGGTTAACAATATTAACACCACCTAGGTTGCCTAATAAGCCTAGAAAGACCTAATGACTATTTTGGTTCTCCAAATGACTCCAAATGCATATAAATTGGCATAAAAAAAACTTGGATCACACACACACACACACACACACACACACACACACACACACACACACACACACACACACACACACACACACACACACACACACACACACACACACACACACACACACACACACACACACACACACACACACACACACACACACATTACATACATATTTGATCAATATTTTTTAATGTGTGGAGTATAATAATGAAGAGACTGGCCTAATTTTGTAGGTTGCAGGCCTAGAGCAAGGTATAAAGACTAAATCATAGTCATGTTGAAGCTTTGTATGCAAGGTAAGGTCATATTAACACCATAATGTAAATGATATATGGTTATAATGAAACATTATCAGTAAAATAAAAATATAATAATGTTTTTTTTTATATAAAACCCTATCTTAAAATACATACATACGGGTCTGCTAAAGAATACAAACTCACTTCCAAGAGTTGAAGAAAATATGCAATGTTTGTATTTAAATTAGATTTTGGATGAACAAGAAAGGATTGTTGAAGTAATGATAAAATATATATCCATTAATATGATTTAATCCTTATAGGATTCATCATGAATAAAAAAAGTGGGAGATTCATTTTCAATATGTAGTCTAGAGACCTAATGCACACCTACAACCAAAAGGAGTTTTAGTATAAACATAAAAAGGAAGATGTAAGATTTGGATTGGGAAAGAAGTATTGAGGTTTTTAAGAGTAATTAAAAGAATTGGATATTTTTATAGGTGTTCATATCGTGATCAATAAGAAAAAGGAAACCTACAACTTGTCTCACAATCCTAAAACATGCACATAATTATGAAAATTGGCAGTTTTGAGAGTTTTTAAGATTGTTCAAGGGAAAAAAATGGTTGGACAAGATGATTAATTTTTTTAAGACCTCAAATAGATATTTTAACACTTTTTTAAATTCCATAAAACATATCCCATGTATTTTTATTTATTCTCAACCACTTAATGCCGGTGTGTAGGCCAACTTAGGGCTACAAAACTTGTTTTTGGCATAACTCAAGTTCTACCTATTGAAATGGCATGAAAATTTTCCAAATGACCCTATTTAATGTACCCTACATTATTTTTATGTTTTTAAAGAATTAATATATGGTATATAGTATTGTGTGCTTGTTTTAGGCCTAATTAGGCCCAATTGAGAAAGGTGGGTGTTGAGAAAAGGGGTCTGCCTTGGGAGTTGGGTCATGAAATATTGGGTGATTTTGGAAGGGGATAAAGGGTACTCACGTATGAATTTATTTTTTCTATAATCCCTTTATATATTTCAAACCTTGGAGCTTTCTATCAAAATAGGGCTACAAGGAATATGCCTCAAAGAGAGGAAAATATGAGAATTATGGATGAAATTGTAGAATGAAGGTAGAAAGATGATTATATATGGGAATTAAAGACATTTCCAATGCAAGTCAAACATTTATACTTCAATAATATTACTTGTCAATCCATAATCATTCCCAATGTGTAGTTTCAAGGAAGATAGATGAGTCATAGAGGACAATGATGATCTCCTATGCCACCTTGATGAAGAAAAATATCATTCCAAGATGACAAACATTGAGGAGATTTTATTGACTATTCTTTGGAATTTTTATTTATTTTAACTTGTTTCTTCATGATGTGACACTTGTCATAGACGTCTCTTACACCCATATTCTCTCTCATTCTCATTCTCTACTATATGTATGCTTAATTTTAGCATTAAAAAGGATATTTCCACCAGGAGTATGTCATATACCTACTTTTTTGTATGCCTATTGATTAATAAGATGACTAGTTTTACCTCATCTTATGGTTCTTTTTAGTGTATACCCTGAATGGTTGATATGAGCAAGCATAGATTAAGTTTATTTTGGTTTTTGTCTCATTCTCTTTACCTTCATGAAGTTTGTCTCATTTTTTTAGGTTGTGAAGAGTGTCATCAGGGGTTTCATGGAGTTATGAGTGGAAAATATCATCCCTTCTAGTCTCACTTGACCTTACCTCTTTGAAAATCATTGATGTGATAGGGTCTCTTTAAGATAAGTTTATGTTTATTATAGTCTTATAGCCTTAGTGCACATGAAAATAAGTGGTAGAGGTCACAATGTTTGGTGCATAACCTCCCTAATTTAGTTTACTCTCAGTTCCCTCTCCCTTTTCCCTTGTAAGCAATAGGCTTAGTTTTGTAGTTCTATGTGAGAGCATCAAGGGAGTTATCCCTAATCTAGAGGTTCTCTTCAGCATAACATTAAAGAGTCCCATTGATATGACTTAAGTGAAGAGGCTTGTACATCCTTCTCAAGGGTGTAACTTTTGATGATAACATTAATATTTATGAAGAAATAGGACAACATGATGAAATTTTTATTTGAAAAAATGTTGGCTTGTTAAAAAAATAATAGTAAAAAATGCACAAAATATTTTTTTTTGAGGAAAATAAATAAATTTGGATGTTAAAAAAAAGGACAGCCATATAAACTTGATGACACTAATTACATAAAATAAGATTTTTAGTTACAAAAAATAAACATAATAAATATGTATTAAACTGGGAATGAAGTAGAAACTATTATTCTACCATCATCTGTAAATGCTATAAATTTTTTTAAACCAATTGTTGATTCATTGTGGAAAGATAAGATGAATACAAGGTAATTTTGAATGATTAGGGTTAGCTAACCATTATTTTATATTAATTCATTGTATTTAATTTTTTCATGTGTTGTAACTTATTCACTAGGAGAAATAATATATTCACTAAATACGTAATCCATCTTAACTAACCCATAATTTAGTTTTTGAGCCAAAAAATCTTTAATTAATGCCCTTTAGATTATGGTCCCATATTTTAAGTCTTCTATTTTGTAATATTCATCTAATTATCTCATTCAATTAATTGTTATACTAATCATGCCTAAATTTCCCTTAGCAAATTTCCTTTCCATGTTTTGATTTAATCCTTTTTAGTTTAAAATCCTTGAGATATGTTTGTCTTAGTCTAATCACTTTCAAGATCATTTTATCCATTAACTATAAATAATAAGTTCATAAAATAAATAAATCTACCTAGACTTACCTATTTGGAACTCTAGATTGAATAAAAATATCACTTTATTTGAAAATTATTCCAATAAGGGTCTCATAAGATGTACTCTTAAGAAGAAGGATTTCAAGGTATGCAAGCTCATCAAGAAATCTAGAGGATAGATACATGCCTAGATGCTCAAGGTTCTAAGTATGGTTGATATGAGGTAATTGAAGGTTTTTTACATAGTTAGATCCCCAAGAATCTAATTATCTAATCACCTTTCAAGTATCTCATATTAGCCAATATGTATAAGAATTTATGTTTGCATTCTATTTTACATTTTGATGGAATAGAGTTAAGATTCAAAAATAAAAAAATCTTAACCAATTTAATTGGAGTATATTAAGAAAACTTATAATTAAAAGTAATTATACATAAACTTATCTCTTGAAAATATTATCACTTCATTTTCAAGATTGAGATTCCTTAACATATGATTAATCATTTTATGTCTAATCATTTCTTGAAGCTCTTGCAAGGATATTGGTTATTCATGCAGAAAAGTTACAAATAAAAGGTAGTATTATAATTTCACTATCCTAATACTATTATTTACAATCATTATTTACAATTTAATCTATATTTAAATAAGTGGGGTAATTGAGACTTTAAAAAAACTCAATCTATTCAAAGAAAAATGCATGTAAGTTTTAAAGCACACCAGGGCTTGTATGTATGAGGAAAACTCCAAACACCACTTATTACTAGGATAATGGATAATATCTATCTTTTAAACCTTAATTTAATAAGTTTTACATGTAATATTATACATATACATATATATAGATGTATGTGAAATAGTTATATACCATTTCACATACATCCCTCTTATTATAATGAAATCGTAATCACACTTGTAGTTCATTAAATCCTTATCATTATAGGCAATGCCTAAAAACTAAACTTACATACAATCGATAGAATGGTTAGATGTTGGACTTTGTTATCTAGACTATACCTTATTCTTATGACAATTTTTGTAGCATATTGTGTGAAAATTATATAATGCATTTATTTTAACTAATTTACATCTCTAAACTCTATTTATTGAGTGAGACTTCTTCATGAAATCGATCACATAGGGATTCTAGGAATTCTTGAGGCCATTCCATGATAAGATTGTAAACTCTTATTTGATGGTATGTTGGAAAGATTATGGTATTTCATTTTATATTCATTCAGACTTGATTGTATGTTGGCATTGAGGTTTTATTTTTCTTGATAATTATATAATAAATTACATGTATGATAGCATAAATGTTGTCTTTTACATAAAACTATATAGTGCTTGACTAAAATCAACTTTTAAAGATTAATAAACCATCAAACTTTAGTTAAAATAAATGGTGAAGTTTCAATCTCACTATAGAAAATATTTAAAAATCATATATTGACACATCTACAACTTTGAAGATTAATCTAGCTATATAAAATATTTAAAAATCAAATATTGACATATCTAAAATTCCTAAGATTTATAAAGCTAATAAAGAATAGAATGATAATTGTCCATCATAAGACCTCAAAAGTGGAACTATAAACTACATATATTTAACTAAATATTAGATTAACATTAATAAACTAATTTATGTTTTATTTAAGAAGGGTTTTGTTTTTAAGTTAACACCTCTTCTACCCTTTTTTTTTTCATTGATCATGATAAACAAATTTTGGCCATTTTTATGGTTTGGGGTTGTTATAATAGACTCATTCTCATATTAAAGTGTACTCAATTTAATAATGAAATAGGGGACATGATTCCAAACACTCAATTTCAGCATAAGCCGAAGTACTGAATCTATAACTTTAGGATTTCCTTGCCAAACAACTTTTTAAAGTAATATATAAATATTCTTATAAGCCTTGGCAACTTTCTTACCATTATTTTAATCCTAAAATCATTAACAGTGAGAATGTAGCAGGTTGAGATAATGACTATATTTATAATACCACATATATTACAAGAAAATCACAATTATATTAATAATTAGTCATAGAAACCGTAATGTACTATGTGACATCAGCTCCTACCATTCCAGTCACAAGTTTGTAAATGTTGGATATTGAAGTCTAATAAAATAGCAAAAGTGAATTGGTACAGTGTAGGCTCTAGGATTTGAAGATAATTTTCTTCTTCATAACAAAGTCCTTTTTTTCAATTTATATTTAGGCTTAAGATTGAGCATCATGGTTATTCACAAAATGACCTTCCTCCATTTTGTGTAAATACTCATAATAGTTGAGTAGAGTAAACATGCAAACCAAGTGTCCATAATGAATGTGAGAAATTGTATGTTAAAGGAGCCAATCAAATTCCATTACAATTTTAGAGTAGTTAGAAAGAGATTTGAAAATTTAGATAATAGTTTTTAGTTATATTAATAAAGAGTAATTGGGCTTGTGGTTCGAGGAAATAGTTTTCACTAAATTTTATTAGAATAATAATATATAATTCATATAATTCTATAAATGGTTCATGAGAGAGTTTACTTCCCATCCCCAATCAATTTGAATTGTAAAACTATAAATTTTTTGTGTGATTTAAAATAAAAATAAAAATTATAATATAACATTTACTTGAGCAAGAGGGAGATATTTTTAATTCATAATTTTTTCAGGTCTTACAAAATATATATGCCATATTATTTTAATTTTATTGGAAATAATAGTCTTTTGATGTTTAAATATATCATATAATGTTAGATGGGTAATATTGAATAAATAAAAATCATCAAAAATTTTAACGATAATGAAAGTAGATAAATTTAATCCATAAATAAATTATGTGAAAACATTAAGACTATAATATTATTACATTTTTTTAGTGATTACTAATAATTATGAAGCATTAATTATAGTAAAGTTTCTTTGTATAATAAGACCTACATTAATCCTTATAATTTTAATATACAAAATAGATTTATATTATACATTTGTTACTTAGCATTGAATTAAGTATATGTTTTGAAGGTCAGCATTGAAAAAAAAAAAACAAGATAACAACACTTAATTTGAATAGTTTCATAGAGAGATACTTTAGAAGTTTAGAATGAATGAATATTAAAAAAATTGATTCTCTATAAAGTCATTTGTAGACCAAAATGAATAAAAATATTAGGATAAAATATAATAAGATTACAATCATTTATAATTATCATTTTTAATAAGGGAAATTGTCTATTCTTTATTTAAAGATTGGAAATATTTTAAAAATATATAAAGTTCATGAACATTGTTACAATATAATATATTAAAAGTATTATACAATCTTTCCATACTTAAAAATATAAACTATAATTTATTAAATTAATAATTATCGTTTATTTATTTATTTGTTGTTCTAACAATATCACTAAAAAATATTTTTTAAAAATAAAAAAATTAAATAAAAATCATTTATTTTAAATATATTAATTAATTTCTAATCTTAAATATTCTCATAATAAAATAATGTAAAATTATTTAACATCCATAAACTATGTTCAATATAATTTATCATCTCATAATAATCCATATTCTAATACTATTCATTCTTTACTATATTCTAATGCAATCTTAAAAAATTTACTAACAAGAAAACTAAAAAATTGGAAAAATATTTGTAATTCCTACTATCTTTCACATATATTCAAAGTTTTTAGACCTACATTTATAAGCATTGCACCACCTAAACCACTACTTTTTTGGAACCTAGTATTTCTATTTAAAGTTAAATCCATGGTATATGGATTTATAACACTATGGACTATTGCTATGTATGTCTACAAGGAGATAAAAAAATGAAATAGATTAATACCAATTGTTGGAGGTCCCGCATGAACCATAGTGTATAAAAATGACCTATACAAACTTCCACTCTTATATAAATCGCCAAATATAATAGTGTGGTATTTTGTACTCATGTGCCTTCCTCTTCTATATTTTTGAATGAATCAATTAGTGAATCCTCCTCATCCTTCCCTTTTATCAATTCTTTTTAGGAAAATTTATTCATTTTATTTCATAAATCAAATATGTTTGCTGAAGTATATTTAAAATAATTTAGCCATTTTTTTCTGGAGGGAAATCGAGGCATGTGATTCAACACTCAGAGTTGATTAGTTTAATATAGGGAAAATTCTCTTATAACTTGTAAGTGGCCTTCATGTTATATTATGGGATAAAATGAAAGTCAAACCCATGATTAGATTTACTTCTACATGCTATACATGCTAGTAAGACCAAGTGAGTTATACCTCGAAACTTTAAATTTATCAACATGAAATCTATCTATAGAAGATGAGTATTTTAGTAAATTTGTGAATGTGGTTGAGTTATTAAAATTAAATGCATCGATTAACGCTTGTAAAAATAAAAATAAAAAACAAATTGAAAATAAAACTAGTAAGGAATTGATTGAAGATAGAATTTGTGGCTCCACATGTGGCTACCTCCACATATCTTCAACAATCATAGACCTACAAGTGATCCAAATAAACTCAAGTTGTCATCCATCGTCTAACTTTCAAATTGCTTTTTTTCTTACATCATGAAATATAATTTTCTATTTTATTTATATTTATTTTTCTATATGTTTAAAACTTAAGAATCTTGATTTTTTATTTTATAACATCTTAAAATATATATTACAAATATATTAAATATATCTATTTAAATAACACCAATAGATATTAATTTTAAGGCTCTTCTATTGAATTTAATGTATATCGCATTGATTAATTATTCCATTACTTTCTCTAAAAATTTATTATTGACTCATGACACATGGACTTCCCTTCTCCTCTTTTTTGGCTTTAGAATCACCAAAAAAAAAAAATCCGTTCACATATATTTAAATATATGCCTTAATATTCCATGTCGAACAAGCATCTTCAATACATCTTGGAATTTATTCTTTGAATCTAAATTCACCATGAATTAAAAAAATATAATATCACATTGATTTTTTTATATATTTTAATGTGGGATTGGCAAGCCCACATCCAACCTTGAACACAGGGAGGGTTTTCAACACCTGTACCTCCACTATATCATCCGATCAATTATGTGCCCCTTGTTATATGTAACCTGATTGATGGTGGGATTTAAACCTAAGTCATTACACTACAAATGCATCTGCTTCACCATTGCATTACAACTCAATGGAATATATAATATCACATTAGTTAGTATAATTTATTTGTATACATATAAATATAATATACCATGAATCTTATATTAATTGACATGATGCCAAAATGGAAGTGACCTCCTATTAACATAATGATTAATTGATTGTGAGATGGGTATGTTTTATTGATAAAACATCTCATTTCCTAATTTTTTTGGATTTTAAAATATATCAATTAACATGTAAATGTAAATCCCTACCAAATCATAATTTTTTAATTTACTATAACTCTCTCAAATAATTATTTTTAAACTTGTTTTACATAAAAACCTATCTTTTTCCCATTTGTGAAATTTTCAAATAAAATAATTAACCTATAAATTTAAATCCACACCATAAACACTAAATAAAATTGCTTTTAAAATGGTATTAATGTGTGAAGTTAAAAAAAAAAAAAAACTTACATAATAACATAAATCTTTTCTATATACATTACATGTAAATGATTATTTTATACATATCTTAGACTCCAGACATAAATCCAAAGGAACTGTACTTTTGTTTTTATGATTATATATAGTAAGTGTTTTCTTTTTATTTATGGAATATATTTCTCTTTTATGTATTATATTATGATATTCTATTTTTATCATTTTCTAAGTCAACAACACTCTATTATTAATGTACAAGAAATCACCAAGTGCAAATATTTAAATTATATTAATCAATTTGAAAATCAATCATGTAAGGACTAATACAAAAAATATCACATTAGAGAAATTCTCACATCAATTGTATTTTTCAAGTTTTTTTTTTTTTTTTTGTGAGGTATATTCCTCTTTTAACTAAAATTTAACCCACTACATTCCCTCCCACCTAGGATCGATCATCATGTGAGGATCTTTCTTTTAAGCAACGAGATGGACAAATAAAGGGAATCAATCTATAATCTCATTTGATATGATGTACGTCAAATGTAGTCTTTGTCAATAGAAAGTGGCACCATCATGCGAGATATAAACCACTTTATAGTGAATGATTTCACATAAAATATCATGTCAATAAAAAGGATAATAAAAAAACTAATCTAAAATATCACATTATCTAAGAGTCCATTATTGAATGTTAAATTATTTATCATGTTTAAATCTCATTGTTGATTATTATTATAAAATCACATTATCTTCTAAGACCTCCATGTTCGAGAACCAAACGACCAACCTTAGCAGATGATGAGAGACACTATTGACAAAGGCCATCTCCCTTTTCTCTATGCAAAGAGACAAAATGGGACCAATGAGAGTAATGTTATCCACTATTGAGTTCATCAATGCCGCTCTAGAAAAATTCTCATGAAAGATGGGGAATAGATAAGAATGCCACATACAAGCTTGAATATAAAACCTAGAACATTCCATGCCAATCATATCATCAGATTGTCACACACTAGAGGAAATGAAAACTAATAAATAATATGGACCAATCAATCTGCATAAAATATCCAAAATGAATTTTAATGATGTGAAGGTGGTGAATAAAATTTGGTCAACCAAGTCTAAACCTAACCACCTTACATACTCATTGTCCATCACAATCTCTTCCAATCAATCAACACCCTAATTGGCAAGAAAATATGCCTACTTATTTGATTCCCCAAAGAAATGAGCCACTGACCATGACTCCATCTCATCCAAAAGTGGCCAAGCCATGTTGAGGATCTTATTTAGTTGGGTATGGCAATTGTGAATAGTTTCGATAATGACTTTAGAATCACCCTTAATCACCAAATTTTTTATACTATAATAACAAGCAAGTTGAATACCCAAAATTGTCACTTGTGCCTCAACCAAATTGTTCCCCTTGTAGATTAGTAGGGGAGGATCAGATAAGAGACCTAGAATAATCCCTAATACTACACCTAGCACCTAAAGCTCCTAGATTCTCATGCACTACCCCATCAAAATTCAACTTGAAAAATCTTGCAAAGGGAGGAACCAGGGGGTTATGATGCAAGCCTAAATATTGACCTTGATTATTTTTGACCCATTAAGAAGGGTATACTATAATATAATTATTATAATATATATATATATATATATATATATATATATATATATATTTATTTATTTATTTATTATTGTTATATATTATTAATATAATATAAAAATAGTGTATATACTTATTATATATAATAATTTTAATTATATAATTTATTTATATTTTAATATTATATATACGAATAAAAACTACTAAATTTTGTAACATTACACATGTTGATCTATACATAAATTTTGTAATTTAGAGTTTAAAATGAGAAGTGTTTAGTTTTATCTTGACATCACATCTTATCCATGTGCCATCCATGCATTGTTACAACCTCTCAACTGACCAAATGTAATTTAAATACACATTAAACCTAAACATATTCCATTTTTGTTGTGTATACCCATTTTTGAAAATCCGGAGTGTGAAATGCCTATTTCATCCTCTTAACAAGGGATTTTTAACAAACACTTTTTTCTACATATTCTATCATATATTTGACTTATGTTTGTGGAAATCGTGTCATCATTACAATGGTTGTGTTTCTTTCTTTTATTTTGTATTTTATTAAACATCAAATAGAAATCCTACATGGCATGATAGGGTGCGGGGTTGTTTGTGATAAGTATAATGTGTAGGTTTTCTATGCTTTTAGATTTAGATTGAGATTGTTGGTGCAGAGCATTAGCAAATTTCAAGGTTACTCCTTTGTTGTACAAAGATATCCTAATAACTACTTACCATAATATTTTTTTAGAAGTCTCTTTCTTAATAATTGTAGATTGTTAATTTATTTATGTTTGTGTCTCAATGCAGGTATTTATGAAGCTTAAATGTAATACTGAGATAAACATTTATAGAAATTATAAATTGAAGCGATCATTATTGCTTTTCCATCTAATTCAACCTACGGCTTCAATTTCCCCTATCTCACTAAAAAACCTCAAAATATGGTTGATCCCTTAAATGTCAAAAATCCTAACATTTAAATATTATGTTACATGAAATTTCTCATCTATGGCTAGATTTTTTTGTGTAAAGTGAAGTTTAATTGAGTTATTTAGATCATATCCATCACAACAACCTGCCCCTATGTGGAATGGCACTCTCAGTTATATCCATTCCCTTTTATGTTTGCCCTAGCACCCAAGTCTTTGCGCTCTACATAATGGTGATTACATGTTGAATATTCTATGAAATATCTAGAGATGAATCATTTCTGAATATTACATCCAATTCATCATATCAATGTTTGAATGCAGTAAACATCTTTTTTATTTTGTCTCATATGATGAATCTTAGAGCTTCACCCCACCATATAAACCTTTGGCTAATAATTATTTTATTTAAATCATTTTTAATTCTTATAATTCACCTCACATTTTAAAAAGGGATGTCCATTCTAATTATTTAATCTAGATCCTAGTATCAAAACATTAAGCACATATTTTGATCCTAAATTTATATTTTATTTACTCATAAACATACCCACCACGTGGCACATTGTCCCATTGGTAGATTTATTTAGAGTGTATCCTAACCCTAATTATTTAGTAATTGAATGATTATTTTTCCTTGATATTTGGTCACTAATTAATGTATTCATAGATGCATATAGGATTTAACACATATTTATAGGCATGTAACTTCATACTTGATAATACATACACCTTCAACGAAACGAGGAGTACAATTTTAAGCTTTTTATTTTTAGATTTATACATATTTTTATTAAAGTATATTTTCATATAGGTTTCACGTGAGCAATAGATATTTCTATGAGAGATGCATGATGAATAAATTCATTTTTATTCAACATTTTTATATTCATCCACTTATATTCATTCGGTAAATTTGTGCAAGTTTGAATTATTGTTAACATTTTTAAATTTATATTTCATTTGGTGACTCTATTTTATATTAGGGATAGGTGGACACAATTCTTCAATTAAAAAGGGTTTTCATTTTTCCATTTTTGATGTACCTAGGTCATAAGGTGGTAGTATGTTCATCTACAATCTGTTCATAATCTCTTTCCTCCCTCCACTTCTTTGGAAGAAGGAGGGTCCTCCTAGTCAAGACTTCAAAAAGTGAAATCATGAGGCCTGGTACCTGGGTTTGAATCCCCCCTTCTTCCCCTTTACCTATTGAACCATCCTCCCCTTCTCAGTTTGTTTACCTTTCTTAGTGCATCACTTCCCCTTTGCCCACCCCCTCTCTCCTTCTTTTTCCCTCCCCCTAAACTCATTGTACCTTCCTCCCCTCCTCATGTTGCTCCCCTTTTACTACTTATCCCTCCTCCTTCATCATCCTCCCTCCCTCTTGAAATTGTCCCTCTCCTTATGCGATATGGAAAACTCAAAGCTGATGTAGGCACTATTGTAAAGAAGAAATATATTTTGAGGTGAAAAGGTTGAGAATGGAGGCTAAAAAATTAGTGAGAGATGAATCCTAGTGGATAATGAAGGACCTTATTTCAAAGCGTGAGAGAAGACAGGTCCTAGCCTACTATTTAGGGTTGTGATGCTCTTGTTGAGCTCGCTTTAGTTGGCTTCCACTCCTATTTTATTCTTTTTGAATTCTTTCATGGTAGATTGGTTGAAGTTTCACTGATGGACCTTGGTTTATTTTTTGGATTCTTTATTGCCCGTGTAGAGGTTTGGTGATCTGTTGTAGTGTCTTATCTCTCCTATGCAGAGGGTTAGTCCCTTTCTAAATAGGGTTTTATTATTCTAGGTTCTTTTTTAATTCTTTCATGGTAGATTGGTTAAAGTTTCGATGATGGACGTTGGTTTCTTTTCTGGGTTTTTTATTATCTATATGTAGATATTTGGTGATCTGTTGTAGTGTCTTATCTCTCCTATGTAGAGGGTTAGTCCTTTGCTAAATAGGATTTTGTTATTCTAGGTGAATGTTTTTATTTCTATGTTGCTATCATATGTTTAGTTTATTTTGGGAACTAAGCCTCTTGTTATGCCCTAAAGCTAATTCATAACTCCAATAAAAAATGTTTATATTATCAAATAAAAAGTATTCACCCACTTTATATTCAAATTTAAAAACTTTCAATAATACAATTTAAATTTAATAACTTCAATATTTCCTATTCATTAATAGCATATATATTTGTCATAAAATTTGAAACATTCATTTTAATATTGATATTTTCACTAAAATTTCTTACATTCACTATATTATGGATACATTTATCCATACGTGTATTTGATATAAGAATAAAATAGTAAAATAAAACTTAATTAATATTTCAAAACTTTAGAAATAAATGAATAAAATAGAATTTAGAAAAGTATATTTATTTGTGGGAAATATAGAAATAGACATAAAAAATTTACAAGAAAATTAGTATTTTGTAGTAAGAAAGTGAGAATTCTACAAAATCTTTGTGATGATCATATCTTCTATATAATCTATAATTTTAGGTCCCAAAATAATGGATTCTATATTTTTAATATATGGTAGATATGTAGAAAATATTTGTTTAAGTCTAGGAATTTGAAAACCCCATTTAGTATTCTAAATCTTTGCTTCAATCATTAGAAAAATTCTCTTTTTTAAACTCCAATAAGATAGATAGACTTATAAAGGATAAGGAATATGGTTTGTTCTAAGACTTAAACTATATTCATATTGGATTGATAACACATTAACAAATAATATCCTAAATTAATATCCAAAAAAATATATATATTTAAAAATAATATAAATTTCAACTAATAAATTTTAAAGGAAGTTTTTAAGTATTTACATAATGTTTCATTTTGATGTGTACATATGTGTATATGCATATACATATCAAAATAAAATATGAAAAAAGTGAATATATAAAATTTTCCATCATACATATCCAAAAACAAGCTCTAATTTTCATGTAAAACTTGTATGGATATTTATACGTGAATGAAATCCTATATTTACAATTTGTATAAATATACAAAATTTTGTAATCTGTTATGTATTTGTGTTATTTAAATAATGATCAAATGATGTATGTAATTATAAATCCACACCAAAACACAAAATTAGGATATTTAATTTATTATATCCTCTTTCAAACACATGTTTTTAAGTTTTTTCCTTTTAAGGCACATTTAGCCCCGTAAATATAATTTTGACAATTTAATGTGGTTTGAGACATAAATTACTGTAATTGAATATTATATGAAACTAATTATTCTATTGGTTGTATATGAGACTTAATTAGGGCATATCAAACATTTTTAACATAATTGTAAAAATATAATGTCATTCGAGACTTTGTTTTTCTTTGTTAAATCAGAATGTAATTAGGACATATCAACTCTTATAAACATAATTATAACAATATAATTTTATTTTAGGTTAAATATGACCTAACTTAGTATCTTATTTAACTAATCAATTTAATGTAGTTGGCCCTTATTTTCCTTTATTGAGTCTCTTATGCAAATAATCATTCGATTAATTGTATGGGTAATGAAATTAGGATATATTGATTCTCATAAATATAATTAAAACAACATAATATCATTTAAGATTCAATATGTCTTTGAATTAATATCTTATTCAACCATTCAACCTAATATGATTAAGCTTTATTTTCTCTAATTTAATCTCTCATCCAACTAATTTAATAAATTCTTGTATATAATTTAATTTATAAAACAAAGAAACCAATTTTAATTTTTTTATTTAATATGTTACCACGGATAAGATCCACTTCAATTTCGAAAAAAAAAATATTTCTCCCTAAAACATTTTTTTGGTATTATTGTCCTTATTTTGAAAAAAAAAGGTGCTCAATAAAATATTGTATTACTAAATTTACAATGGATAATTATAACTTGGTACATGTTAACATGTGCACTTTTTTACCTTAAAATCACTTTTACTACATGATAATATTAGGCCAAAATGTATAGCTTAGGGTAAATAAATCAACATAAGATTCTAATCAGACACGGTTGATTCAAAGACGGAGTAAAATAAAAGAATATAATCTTCTATGCAACCTATAAATTTAGTAGCGAAGAATCTCTGGTTAAATAACACGTCTGACCAATTTACAATATAATAAAAAAATAAACCAAAAAAATAAGAAAATAATAGTTTGCATATGTATAAAATTATATTATGAAAACAAACTGTTTACATTAAGAAAATAATGGTTGTAGAGTATAAATATAAAACATAAAATTTACCATAAATGGCTATGGTGTCTCTCATATGCGTGTTTATACTACATGAATCATTGTGGGTTTTGTTCATCCAACAACCATCACCATTCACTTATAACTAACATTTTTTTAGGTACATAAATGAGTCTTCCTATTTCCACGATAATGTATTTGTCCAAACAAGCCTATTCAATCCTTTGTGAAATTAGAATCCTAGAGAGAACAAAAATTCAAAGTTTGATGGAGCCTCAAAATTAAATTTAATGATATATATTTGAAAAAAAATGAATTTTTTATTGTATAAATTATCATGACATAAGCATCATTTTTCTAGAGGTGTACAACGTTATTCATGCTAAAGGTATTATTGCATCTTAATATAATTATCTTCTTGTATGTGCAACTTTTCAACTCGATGGGGTAAATCCTAATTCAACAGATCTGTATTTATTTCGAAGAGAGGGGGAATAAATGTTTTTATGTGTCTTTGGCGGGCGTTCCCTCCCATTTGAGCCCTAGCTATTTTGCTTGCATTCAGAACTTTCCA